>CAXAMN010023090.1:0-19037 GCA_963970005.1 Durusdinium trenchii | reverse complement strand
CCCCCCGGTCCATGGCGCCCCGCACCCTGGCCCCAAAGCCTTCTTTGGAGCCGCACCACTGCGTAACCGACACGTAACGCTATCGGTCGACGCTATCTTTCCTTCTAGCTAATACGTGTCTCTCACTTCGTTTTCCGGGTTGTGTGCTCTTCGGTTTCCTCAACCTCACCCCTCTTCAGCTACCAAGGTTGAGTCAACCGAAGCTTTTCCGAAGGTGGAGTCTTCGATGAAGACGATGTAGTCATCTTCGAGGTTGTCTTCTCCTTCACCTCTTCATCCAGGGAGGAAGCCGCTGAAACCATCTTCCTGAGGATGATGAAGTCAAGCTTCTCCATGTCCACCTCCATTCGGAGCTCGGGGTCGAAGTTCCCAAATCTCTCTTTGCTCAAGTCATCCGCGTCTTCGTTCTGTTCGCGGGGTATCCAAGACAAACTGAGGTCCAGGGAGTAGAGGTCCAATTGCGCTGCCAACTCCATCAGCACCAAGGATGCTGGAAAACGAGTCGTCAGAAACTTATCCAACAGGAAGGCATTGGAGAGGTTATCCGTGAAGCCGGTCACCGAGATGCGTCCTGCTCCTTCTCTCCAAGATGCCGAAGGACCAAACACCATAATAGCAACCGTCACCGCCAAGAGCTCGGAAGTGGATATCGTCCGAAATGGCTCACCTTTCATGTACAAGAAGGGGGCATTCCTTCGGGTCAGCTTTACATGGAACCAGCGTGCCTGCTTAGTGATGCAGGTGTCGCGCGTCTCCCAACCTCCGATGGCAATGCCGTCTTGATCTGCCATGGCGTCGACCCTGAAGATCTCGCCCAACACCTTGGGAGGGGCTGAGAGTGACTTCATCGGCGCTTTCCCCACCATCTCCTGGAAGAAGGTAATGGCCAGTTTGACCGCCATGCGCAGTTCGAAGTAGGTGCCCCCTGGTACCCGAGCGATTGCAGCGTATAGCGGTGCCAGGAAAGGTCTGGCCACTTTAATGGCCCCAGCAAGGAAGCCCATCCTTCCTAACCCAGCCCTGAACTCTCTGCCCAACATCCGGCCTTCCGAAACAGCCCACTTGCCCCAGGAGTTGAGCCACTCCACCTTTCGCTTGCTCACGCCCAACGTCCAGTTCTTGAGGTCAACCGTGTAGCCGATCCACTCCGTCTCCAGCCCCCCTCTGGTCTTAGGCCAGGAGAGGGGAACTTCCATCACCTCCAGGTAGATGAACAGGGCAAAGACCAAAGAGTGGCAGTGTTCTCCGGAAGTGAGGAGGAGGCCGTCGTCTGCAAACAGCATGAGGTACAGGGAGACCTCTTGAGGCAAGACCTGGTGGAAAACCCGAAACAGAAGCCCTGGCAGGCGGCCCCACCAGAAAGCTGCAGAGCCACGCCGAAGGTGCCACGAGTGTTCAGGAAGACCTCCTCCTCTTTATCGAGTCTGCAGGCCTGCAAACCCCAGCCTCTCTCCTGGACAGGGATCAGGCGGTGCGCCGCGGTGCGCGGCTTTGACGTCAAAGGCGAGCAAGAAGCGCCTCGGACCAGCCTCCTTCTTGAACTCGCGAAGAACAGCCTCCAGGTCGTCATAGGGAAGCCCATCTTGTTCGGCTGGTCGAGGTGAGTGTTGACCCGCAAGCCATGCGCTCCATCGTGCACCACCCTGACGTCACTCCACTGCGGGTCTTTGGGAACCGCTCCAAGGGATGCCACCTGCAGCTCGTCCCCATACTTCTTCTTGGCCTCCTCCAAGGTGACCTTCACCATCCACCCTTTCTCCAAGTCCGACTCCACATGAGCTCTAACCTTCTCCATGTGCTCCTTTGCCGAAGTGTAGTTGCCCCTGAGCTCGCGGAAGTCCACCTCCTCCCACCTAGCCGGCTGATCCTCCGGCCCTTTCTTCTCTCGCTTGTCGAAGACCGCGCTTATCCAGGGAATCTCGGCCCTGGTGCCAAGTGGAACTCCCATCGAAGCCATGCCCTCCAGGAACCGAGAGTCCGGGTCCTGCACCACCTCAGCCCAAGCACGCAGGCGACGGAAATGAATCTCTGAAGGCCGGTCTCCCGGTCTGCGATGAGGTGCACCTCGAAGTCCCTCCACCAAGGCGTCCATCCGCCCCTTTAAGCCAGCCACAAACCCCTGGAATGGGGAGGAGTCAAAACGCCCCAGCGCCATCTCGGAGATCATCTTAAGTCTGGCTTGCTTGTCCATGCCGTTTGTGAAGCCTACCACCTCCTGCCAGAAAGCCTCCTGAAGCTTGACCGCAGCGCCGGAGCGTGGCCCCCCACGATGCCCCGACGGACGAACCCCGGGCGAGTTGAGGCCCAAACCATCCGCGGCACGGCGAGCCTTGCCCTTGTACCAGACCTTGATGGGGGCCCATGACGCCCGAACACCAGCAGGTTGGGGAAGAACACGGCGTCTCTTTTCCGCCCCCACCTCCACCGCCTCGGCAGCTCTCTTTCTCCTCGGCGGCCGCTGTTCTGTTGTTCTTGATCTTCTTGAGGATGCCCTCGAGGTTCTCCGTGAGGATGCCCTTGAGGTACGTCATGAGGATGCCCTTGAAGAACGCCATGAAGTTGCCCTTGAGGTTTGCCACGAGGATGCCCTTGATGTTGTTCAGGAAGGTGCCCTTCAGGTTTGCCATGAGGATGCCCTTGAGGATCTTGATGACCGCTTTGTGCCTTGCCAGGAGGACGCCCCTGATGGTGTTCAGGAAGGTGCCCTTCAAAACGTCCGGGATGAGCTTTCTCTCCCTCGATGGGCCCAAGGTTGCCCCGCTTCAGAAGGGCCTGGAAGAGGGTGGAAGCCAGCCAAAAATCCATTTGAGGTGGATACGCTGCCGCAGCTGTGGTGGCGAAAGAGTGGTCTGGATTTCGCCGGATGAGGCCTACGTGGCGACGGCCACAATGACATAGCCGAGGAAGAGGCCCCAAATAGCGCCCAAGGGCATCAAGGCGGGGCATTCCGGACCATAACTGAGCTTGTAAGGCCACTAGGTTATGTAGAGCCTGGTGGGTTTCTGTGACCCTGCCCCAAACCGACACTGGAAGAGGGCGCCGGACATAGCTTGCGAGTGCTTGACCCACTCTTTGATAGGGAGCAATTGCCAGATGCTGGCTGGCCGAGCATTCGGGCCATATCGTGAGGTTGCTCCCAAATCTTCAGGATGTTCGATGAGGAAGAGGAGGCCGTGTTTCAAACACAAGGTGATGCATTGCAAGCAAAGTTCAATCATAGAGTTACTTCGATCCACCTTTGTCCGCCTCCTAGATTCCAACCAAGGGAAACCAAAAGGGTGAAGTGAAGACCTCAAAGGTCGTGGTCCGTGGTTGTTCGCCCAAGGAGCCCTGGACCATGTCCCGCAAGGCGGGCTCATCAAAACTGCATCATAGTAGCCTTCGGCTGTACGATCTAACAAAAGCTTCTGCAGGCCTTCGTCCAAGAGGTCATGCTTGGCATCCCTCAACACGTCGAAGGCGTCGACAGTCACCTTCACTGGGCGGTCGGCAGAGTTGGCGAGCTTCTCCAAAGTTTCGGGAATGCCACTCGGCCTGCTAGGCCCTGCGAACAAATAAAGGACTTTGAATTCAATGGGTTCATGCATGGGTTCACTCGTCTGTCTGCCTGGCTCAGCCCCTAGTCACGAGTCCTTGTTGTCGTTGACATGCTCGTGCGTCGGGTGCCCAGGATCAAGGCAAACGCGGCAAGCATGGACACGACCGCAGGCGCCTGCGCACCCCTCCGCCTTGTTGTTCCAAGCAAAGCATAGCTGTCGCCCGTCCGGTGTGGAGGCATAGAGCTGCTGCGATCCCTTGCCCTTCGACTTGCCCTTCGTCCCCTTCTTGCCTTTGGTCTTGCCCTTGCTCTTGCCCTTCTGCTGCTCCGCGTACGGGTGCTGGCGCTCTTGCCATTTGCGTTGCCTGTTCCACGAATCTTCCTTAATCGACTGCATAGCTGAGGTCACCGCCAGGGGAGTGCTGAAGTAGCGCTCCCTTATGTCCGCATTCTTGACCACCGATTTGAGGGCAGCCACCCAAGTGTCACCTTTGTTGACCTGCTCCACCGCCTCCTTCCGCATTTGGAACTCATAGCTCATGATCAACTTGAGCGAAGGGCGATGCAATGCCACATCATCAACCACCAAGGACTCAAGCTGCGCCACGTTCTTGCTGCAAATGTAGTTCGGTACTCGATGGCCGTGAACGGCGTTAGTTCATCCAGTGACGCTTTATGAGGGTACCTGAACCGTGCAAAGATCAAGTGGTTGATCATCAAGTTCACCTTCGCCCGGAACTCCTCCATGTTGGCTGGATTGGCCGTCTCAACCCTGGCCTTCTTAATCTTAACCTGACCTGCCTTCCCAAGGTGCAAGCTGCCCGTCTCCGCGTCATCCTCCTCCATCCTGGACCCGAAGTGCCTCAAGGGCCATGGGCCTGAACTCACCGTTGTCAAGCTGTTCACAAACATCTTCGAAGCTGGGCTTGCCAGGGCACTCCGCGTCCTTCAACCTGAAAAACCTCTTCTCAAATTCGGCCCTATACAATTGCATCTCCACCCCTGGAACCGACTTCGGCTGCTTGTGGGCCGTGGCGTCTGCGTCCAGCTCGTCCATCGCCACCCGGCGTTTCACCGCCGATTGCCAGCTCAAGTAGAGCGCTGCGAATTTGATCGCATCCCTCGGCCTTGCGCCGATATCGATTCCCAACTCCGATCTTGCTACCTCCAGTAGCGAATCCCGATCTGTCGCAACTGCCGAGAGCATCGCGATCGAAGGAACCCCTGCGTCAAACAATGCCGCCTGCATGGCGGCATCAACCCCTCTTGCATCCAGCAAGCCCTGGAAGTCGGGCTGTAAAGACGCAATCTTCTCCTCCTGAGACAGACCAGCCATTGCGGCCAACAACGCCCCTCCGAGGCGCGCCCCTCCAGGGCAGGGCTTCCTGCCCACCACCGGCTCCCTTCCTGAGAGCCCACAAATTACCACACATCGAAAATGACCACCGTCCGAACGAACCACCGACACGACAACCCAAAGAGGAAAAGGGGTGAAAAGACCCGACCGAGAAAACACTCAGGCCCCCCCAAACACCAAGCCACATTTCCGACGCGACCTCGATGGTCAGGCGTCTTCGTCCGACACGTCCTCGCTTGAGGAGGACTCAGAACCCGACGAGTGCTCGCCGTCTCCGCCCTGCTGAAGGGCCTCCGCGATGCTGTCCTTCTTCGTGAAGCATGTGGAGCACAAGCGCTCACCCTTGTCTGGGAGGATCTCCGGCCTCTCCATCCCTACCACCACATAGTCCCGGTAGTGGACGCCCGGGACGCGATAGCAACCACCAATCACATGCAAGGTCCTCCTCTTGGTTTTACCCACCACCGACTGCTAAATTTTTTAATCAAGGAAATTAAGGCGGAGAAAAGTTTCTGGCTGCAAATAAGGTTTGGGCATTGTCTCACTTAGACAAAAGCCGTTTGAACAGCAAGTGTTGGTTACTAGCGCAGATTGCCTGAGACGGCCACAATTTACCGCAGTCGCCGCACAGAGAATAGCTTGAGAGGTGACTTGGAAGGAGGCAAGGAACATGTATTGACAGACTATCCTGACAGGCATGTGATCTGACACATCATCTAGCGTACAGGCTGGAAACTATCTTGGAAGGAATGTGTTCTTTATTTGCCGCTGTCACCGCACAGAGAATAGCTTGAGAGATGATTTGGAAGGATGCAAAAAAACATGTATTGACAGACTATCCTGACAGATATGTGTTCTGACACATCATCTAGCATAAAGGCTGAAAACTATCTTGCCGCTGCTTGCAGCATTGAAGGTTGTACTTAAAACAGAAAGGGCATCATTTCAAATTATGTGGCAAAACGATGGTACCTTTTCTTCAGGAAATGCAGTTGGTGAAGGGAGAAGAGGACAGAACAATTGAAGCAGCGAGAAAAACACCGCAAAGTTTCAACAGGTGTGTGTGTGTGGTTCTTCAGGAAATGCAGTTTCAACAGGTGTGTGTGGACAGAAATCCGTTTCAATGTCTAAGTGGTGCTGTTCAAACTTCCCACTGTGCGCACGACCAACCCATTTCCCACTGTTTGCCGTTTCAACCATGGTATGTCGTTTCCCTCAGAGTCTTTTTCCTTTCTTCAAGCTCTTCGAGCTGTTCGGTGCACAACCAAGCCAATTGAAGGCTCCCACAAATCCACTGGCTTTGCAAGCACAGCACAGGCTCAAACAAACAAAGCAAAATGAATAAGAACTTGTGGCTACAGACACAGAATTGAACTAATGGTAAAAAATCTGGCTTGCTGCAACGGCGGTGTCCTACAGCTCCACTGCTGGGCTACTAAATTTAATTGGCCTGCACATGTCACATGACCCATTTCAAATCACCAAATCACAACCTGGTACAGGTGTGAACTCATGGGACAAAGAATGGCGGTATCATTTTTGATACTCTCAATGCCAAAATCCGAAAGCTTGGCCTGAGGTTTGGCCAAAGCATCTGCCTTGCGAATTGACCTTGCCCGTTTGGGAGAAGGCCCTGTTGGTTTCTCTTCCTCAGGTGACTCATGTCGTTGAGAAAAAGGAATTTTGAACATGTTTGCGATAGCCTTGGCGTGCCCGACCTGACTGATTGCGCGCTTTGGCTGGACCCGCTTCTTGGCGGCAGCATGGCGAAGCTGACGAACTTGAAAGAAGTTCTTCGCTGCGGCGGCACCATCCTTGATGACGGGTTTGAAGATCACTTGATCTGGTCCGACAGCGGTTGGTTCAGCAACTGCTGGTGCTGGGGCAGTGTCATTCGACCGCTTGGACAATTCCTTCCACTGATTGACATCAAAGACAACCCGACCACAAGGAAGGCGCTGCAAAATGTTCCACCCTTCGGGAATAATAAATTTCTTGATTCGTTTGGACTTCTTGTGAGTGCCATCAGGCTTTGCTTCCTTTGGCCCAAGCTGCAAAGCGGCATCCTTCAAAGACCCATGCTTGGTCACAATAGGGAACAGGAACCGATACCAAGAGATGATATCCTCAAGAGGATGCCCTTCAAGGAACCAAAAGTCCAATCCTCAGAGCCATCCTGCAGACCCAACTCCGCCTCCATCTGGTCAATGAAGAGTCTGAACAAGACAAAACATTTGGCGCGAGCAAAGAACACATGTCCCTTCAGCTCAGCGTCAGGCATTTCCTCGAAAGCCTTCCTCAATTGGGTTTCATCAATTCGAGCAAAGTGTTCCGCCACAGATTCTGTTGGGAGTGGGCATTTCTCTTCAACCGGCATGGTCACCTCCAAAGCTGAAGCTGCATGACAGGCACCCTCTGGCTCGGCGCCAGGCATTTCCAACGGGTCGACAGGTTCAGATTTCACCTGCATGGTGGGCTCCAAAGCGTCAGGGTGGTCAAGCGGTTCAGATTTCACCTCCTTGGTCAGCTCCATAGTGCCATCACCATTCTCAACTGCTTTCTCTCGATCATCATCAAGGAGCACAGAGGAAGTCGCCAAAGCATGTGCTTCACGTAGTCCAATTGCCGAAGGATAGTGCAGGCTTTCCAATTCGTTGGCAACAGAGGCAGCGATGAGGTCCCTGAGCAGCGGAGGCTGGGGAACCACAACGGCAAGCACACTCACCGCAAAACAACAAGAAGTTCACCACACAATACCAAACAAGACATTTTTGCATTTATTTGAAGACACGTTGAGTGCACAGCCAAATAGCGCTTGAAAACCTCCTGAGCATGTTTGTTGAAGAAGCAGCATGCAGATCGTAAGCCGACGTTGTCCGCTTTCACGGCTTTCTCAACTATCAGGCTGCATGGGGGAATGTAAAGGAGATCTCCTGCCAACAAAGTTCCACCTCTCAACGAGGCAAGTTCCAAGTCGCTACTGCCGCCACCAGTCAGAAGTTCGGACTGGTCAGCAATGAAATCAACAACATCCTGCAAAGCACAAGAGCGCAATATCACAGCGGACAAGCGCAAACGGCGAAACTATTGAAGACATGACATAGCGCTAGCCTACTTTTTGAGAACCCCTGCAAGCAGACTGAACCCACATGTTTTGTGTGTCCTTCAAGCTGGGGACTGATGCTCGAAGTGCAATGGCATCTTGCTCATTGGAAGCTGCTTTGACCAAATGCTCTTGACACCAATCTGTTGCTTCTTGGATGTCCATGATGACAATGACTTTCTCCCCGCTCATTTGAAAGTAAGCAGCTGGGAGACCTGTATGGAGGAAGCCAGCGTAGACCAATGAGAGAACACCCTGCGAACTTCACAGCGGCCTTCTGGTCCTGCGCCTTGATCCTGAGAGGAAGACACTATGTTTCATTGCATGCTGCATGTTGTGCACTAACAAGATACAATAACAATATCAAAAAGCGCTTACAAGAAGGCATGGCACACTTCCGTCATATTGTTCCGGTCAATGAACTGCAAACATCCAGCGTGAGCTTCATCACAGGTCTTTCGCACAATCGAGTCAAGCCCGAAAATATGCCCCGGTGAGTCCACAGTTCTGGACAGCCTGTTCTTATCGGCCTTACCCTGCAGAAGCTGCGTGAACTCAGTGCCAAATGTAGACAACTCCTTCCCCAATTTCTTGGTCAGTGCCCGCTGCACGTCATCCGGAATTCTTGGAGCAGCCTGAGCTAGTCAAAAGCCCACGTGATCAAGAAGGCACCACCAACAAAAGTGCACAAACATCACACAAAAAATATCCAAAGGCTAAACTGAATGCAAATGAAGAAACATCAACGCATTTCTTGAGCAGTGATCTTCTGCAACGGGCCACGCCAGAAACCAGCCCAGAAGTGCCAACTATGAACTTCCCAAGCTCTTCAAGCGTCTCCTTGACTGGAAGGCAATAGGTCCTTGGCATGCCGGCAGCAGCAAGCTTCAGCAAGCCATGATCATCAGCTGAGATCTCATCATCCTTTAGCTCTCAGAAAGTTTTTAAGGTCAACAAAAACTGCATTCAAACAACAAAAGCGCGAGAATGACCAATAATGCAATCTCCCAACCCAGCTGAGCATCTGCAGCTGCTTTTCTGCGCCTCTTGGGCTTGGGCTTGTCTGGAATTGGATCGTGATCCTCTCCCGTAGCCTTGGCTGCCTCCGCTGCCGCCTTGGCGGCATCCGCCGCAGCCTTAGCAGCAAGCTTAGCTAGCTTATCCTGCTCTTGTTTTGCCTTCCGTTCAGCTTGTTTCCTCTGTCGCTCAGCTTCCTTTTGCAAGGCCTTCTCCTCAAGGTCTCTAGCTTTTCTCATGGCCACAACATTGGACTCCCATTGTTTGGCTTCTTTGGACACTGCTTGTGAAACCACAGAGAGCACATTCAAAGACTCTTTGTGAATCTCACCCAATTCCTCCACTGCCTCCGCAGTACGTTGCAAATCCATCATAGTATTTCTCAGGTAGACCATGTTGCCAAGAGTGTGGATGTGTTTCGGGTCCCACTGCTGATCTTGGAAGAATTCGTCCTTGTTCAAACGGTCCAAAATGAGTTGGCTCCTCTGTTCGGATGCCTTTGTGTGATCGTCGCTCAGCAAAAGCTTCAAGCAAGACATGCGGTGGTTCAAGACCTTGATAGATACATCTGCTTGGAGCGCTTGCGCCAAACTGCCAAATTCATGCTCAGCATGGGCCATTGTGCTGTTGCCCTGCTCCATTGCTTGCTTTGCAGCCGTTGAACCAGAAGTGTACGCTTTCAAGGTATTTTTTCTCACCTTGCTCGCAACCACTGCAGGTTTCTGCGTCTTCTTGGGCTGTGGCTGTTGCTGTGGTGCTCTGGCAGTTTCAGTCTTGCCATCCAAAGAACTTGGAGCCATTGAAGAGGGCATTGGTTTGCCAGAGAGCAGGTTGACACTTTCCTCCTCCATGTCATTCAGAATCTCTTGCGCCACACTCAACATCCCTCAATTGGTTGGTTGAAAAAAGGGATTGCTCACAACAACCTGAAAAGACAAGCGACTGTCAAAGCTCAACCACAACCAGAAAAGGCAAGCGGCGTTCTTGTTGCTTCTCTGATGGCAGCTTGGATTCCACGGTGTCATGTTTACTGACTGATCTCTCCTGGAAGAGTGCAACTATCAGAAAGGCAGTCCACAGCAAACACTGAAGTTTGAACTGAGCAAAGTTATCAAAAGTGAATGTTCTCAAACTATCCGGAAAACATGTCCTCAAAGCTGATGTCTTTCATAGTTTCCCCTCCAGCGCCAATCTTTGGCGCTTGAAAAAAACAAGTGACCCTGAATGCACCTCCAATTCATTTCAATCAACATCAAACTACACTGAATTGGCACCTTCTTCATCACTGTCCATGTTTCTCGGAATTGCATGAGGGAGAGGCCCAAGCTTGGTCGTCAAGCGTTTGTAGTCTGCGAGGGTTTTGTTTGGTTGAACATTGACGACCTCACGCGAACCAATGCTTTCCAACTGCACCAGGGCTTTGTAGTACGCAACTGGCTGCCAATAGTGGATACAGAGCACCCCCTTCTCAAAAAGCTGTTCACTCTTCAACAAAGCAAGCAAGTACATCTTGGACAAAGCAGACCTGTTGCGATACAATATGAGTTTCGGAGAGCCAGGGTGATAAGGATCATGTTTGATTTTACTGTTTTTCCCTTCTTTGGTCCAACCCCTTGCTTGTAACGCCAGCAGAACATCAATGGTAGTGAGGTTGCCTTCAGTCGGCGGCGGATCTGACTTGTACTCAAGAATGACAGTTGGGCCCACAAAGCACTGTGTCAGTTGTACCTCTGACATGGCTTTCTTTGTGGCCACAAGCCTATCCCCCTCATCATTTGCGAAGCACGCCTCTCGCAATTGGACCAGAGCTGGGTCGTCTTGGTTGGCAATGAAGAACTGTCCACCATGACTACTGCCCTCCACTGCCCTGTGCTGAATCATGTCAGCGAGAAGATCAGCTGCATCTTGTGACCTGGGGCTGTCAAAAGAAGAGAAGGGTGAAACTCACAGTGACACATGATGCATGGTTACCATCTTGGTCCATGATTCTACATCCTGAAACAAGTCACATAGGAGTGCGGTGGACAAAGCGCAATGACGCGGAAGTGCCCAGCTTCCACACAAAAAATGTTGACAAACATGTCATACGAAAGCTTGTGGACATTGAAAGCAACCGGTCCACCAAGAGCAATCACATCAACACTTTCCCAACTGCCGGCAAATGGAAGATAACGTTGGATGAGGTAATCAAAGCGCTTGATAGGTTCCCCTTCAATTACGTGGTGCGCCATACTGCTGCCTGTGATAGTGAAAAAACTGTGTCTTCCAAAGCAGAAGGGACGGCTAGTATGTCGTGGAACTTGCCAAACAACGCATCCTCGGAAGCATCTCCGAGGCTGGAAACCACTGCTACGCTATGACTGCTCTGGTCTGGCAAACAAACTGCAAGCATGTTTTGACCATCTTGCTCGCCCTGAACTTTCACGCCCGCTGCAATCTCACCACAAGAAGCACCTTCACTAGTAAAAGTTCTTTGGGTAACTTCCTGGAGGGATAGGGTTGCCATCTTCAAGGTGGCAGCCGGCAAGCTGAAAACTGCTTGGTCTCTCTTTGACACCTGACCGGTGAATACTGGAATCAGGAGAAATACTGGAATCAGGAAAAAGATCACATCAAACTCAAACACCCGCCTGCACTAGGTGGCCCAGCATTGCTGACGTCAGTGGGTCTATCCATTCACTGTTCTGATCATGCTCTGGCACGGAAGCATTCACAAAGGTGCTTTCTTCTGTTTGAGCGTCTGCAATTTCCTTTCCTAATCGATCCCGACTAGCATGCTTAAGGCCCACATGGTCTCGATAGAGCAAGCTGGCTAGCTCTCTTTCGTTCATTCGCTCAGTGTAAGGGCTTGGCTGCAAGTGCAGCAGCTGCCTCAGGCAGAAGCACTGAGATGTAAATGACAAAAGCACCAAACTCAGCAGCTCAAGCCTGAAAAAGAAGCTTCCTGTAACAAGCACAAGGCAAGCCACAGAACAAGCTTCCTGAAGCCAGCATTTCTCTCAATACCGGAAACGGTGCTCTGAATCTGCCGAAGGCCCTTAGATTGAAAACTGGCTGGCTGTAAACTCCAATGGCGCTTTGTGTTCTTCAGAGCCAAGAAACAATAGGATCGAACGCAACCAGCTCCAACAATTGTTTAGCCCGGAGCTCAAAGGACACGTATGGTAGTTTCGAAGCCGGAGCACGTTTCAGGACACGGGCAATCAAAGAGTGGAGCCCTTCCACACTTCTGGTCACCACACGCACCTAAGAAAAATATGTTTCTTCATCTACACTAGCATGAACGAATGTGTTGCCTGCACAATACAAGGAACTAGTAGGTGTCAAGCGACCAGTTTGAAACTCGAAATCCAATGAGTCAGAGGCTTCGCGCCATCAGGGTCTGCTGCGCGCATTGCTAACAAATTCTCACCCTGAGCCAATCTCTCAATGAAAGGTCGTAGCGGCGGATCTGCAGGGTCTCCATTGCCATGCAAGCCACGCCACACTGGTGATAAGAAACGTTGGCTTTGCGCGCGCAAGCAGCCTACACCTTGCTCTTTCCAAAGGTCCAGCACTGCGCGGGCAGCATTGCACGCGACAAATGGATTGCGGTGGGCCAGTGAGCCTTGGCGTGCAACAAATTCTGCGTGAACCAATCAACCATCCCCCACTACAATCAACACCCCGACCCCACTTTGTGTGACTTTACAATGCTTTCTGTAAGCCTGGCTCGGCCTTGGGACATCACAGCCTGGATTTGAGGCAACCAATCTCCGGCAGCCAGCTCAACTGCTCTACAACCCTTGAATGGGCAGGAAGATGTGTTTGCATCTTGGGCCTTTGAAAGCCATTTCGTTCTTTGTCTTTTCTCAGGATCACCACGAAGAAGTTTCTCTTCACAACATTCACAACCCTCAGCCCAAGAGCCAATGTACTCTGCGGTGTAACAAAGGTCACGCACAATAGCAACTCCGCGCCACCAACTGGCGCTGGTGATTGCCTTGTTGATGGCCTGGACATTTGCTCCAAACTCAGTCTGGTCATATTGGCGGGAGCGAGACATTTTGCCAACATAAGCCTCCATGTTCCAGTAAATTCGAAGGTCGGTCTCAATTGCCAAAAGCTCTTGAGTAAAGGTGAGCACTGACTCCCATCGTAAACTCTTCAAGGAACAGTTCCATGTCTTGAAAGACTTTGCCGCGGCATTGTCTACCCCGACACACTGAGCTATGAATCTCTCCCGCATTGTCGGCCACTTCAACAACTTCTCCACAGCTCTCAAACCATCAAGGACCTGTGGAAACCTTGGCAATAGTCCACAAAACACACACCAGAACGCCAGGTCATGGGCTTGGGTTGGGCGGCGCAAAACAGGTTGAGAGCGCCAGGTGACACAAAGCAAACATGTGGGGCACATCACACTGCGTGCAGCTTCGAGACATGGTCATGCAACGCAAGCTCTCTTGCATCAGGTTGTCCATGAAGTGTTTGAGGTCAGCCGTTTGAAAACTGTTGGGATAAAGACGTCCCAATCTTCCATGCTCTGCAGCAGCAGCAGCAGCAGCAGCAGGTTCACTGGGGTCATTGTCACTGTCACTGACAACAACTACCTCCTGCTGCTTTGGAGCAGGCATGGGGGGTACATCATCCTCTAAAGCCAATGGAAGGGTGGCAGAAAGAGGAACACTGTGCAGGTCGGCAGCTGTGTCTGCTTGTAGTGCTTTTACATCTATCTCAGGCGCAGACCCAATATCATACTCAACTCCTGCAAGCAAGGGCCGGCGCATTCAACCAAAGTTTCCCAGGGTCCTTGGTCTGACACATTGTTGATGACCATTTCGTTATAGCAAGAGAGATCTCGCAAAGGCTCTTGGCTACACCCAGTTCCCAGCAGTAGAACATGCACAAGGGCATCAAGCTTGTTGATAAATCCTGCACAGCCTGGCAACCCATGCTTAAGTGTAAAGAAACAAACATTCTGACTGCCTGCAACACGAAAGTGAGTGATTGTAAAAGTGTTCCCCTAAGGTGCTACAGCACACCGCCCCGCCTTTTCCTATTGAGGTCACTGGCAATGCCCTGCATTTGACTGCAAGGAAGGTAGCGTCTTCTCCGTCGATAGCGTCCTCTATGCTACAAGATGCCTTGAGAAACTCTTGGTCTAATAGGCGTCGCAGGAACACTTTGCTGGTTTCATCCGCCCTCAGACAAGTATGCTATTGGCTGCCCTGATATCCAACAACTGCGCAGCGCACAGTGCACAAACCAATCTTTAGTATGAAAATGTAAATCAACCCACAACACCGGGAGAATTAAGGAAGAACAATCCAAGTTTCTTAGCACTGAACTCTTGAACCAATAGGAAATCCTTGCCCTTTTCACTGGCATCGTAGCCTAGGTTCAGAAGTCAGAAGGGGACGTGTTCTAGATAGAACTCAATTCAACGCGCAAACTCTTTAGCTGACAAACCAAGAGAGATGAAGTGATTGCCTCATCCGTGTTGCTGCCAATAGTTTCTTCTTGCTTGCGTGAGCATAGCATCAAGTTTGTAGCGAGCTTTGCTAAAGGTAGAACCTCCAGGCCCACTTCGATCTTCCTGACTACGAAACTACACGCGCTGCACAAACGACTACAACTACAACTCCAAAGAAACCTGCAATCTAGTGCCTTGCGCTGTAAATTAAAGGAAGTAACCAACAGCCACAGAATGATTGCTTGGTGCGCTCGCTTCTCTCTAAGATTCGGCAACTTGAGGTCTTGCGTGTCTACCAGTTACCAGAGCGTTACAATCCATCGTTTACGCGCTGCACTATCGTCCAACATCTTCCGCGCTGCACAGTTCAATTGGTTTGCTGCCACACAAACAACAAAACACATCTTGAGCTCTGCCTTGGATATTTCTGTGGCGCCACTTGCCAAGTGCGTAGCCGCGTTCAGCGCTGCTCGAAAATCGTCAGAGTTTCGTAGATGTTGTCCCCTTAGTTTCTTGTCACTGTTCAGCCAGCCGCGAGTGCAACAAGATTGCAGCAGCAAGTTACAACAACACGAGTGTGGACAAATGATAACAACACCAAGCAGCAATTTCTCTATAGAGGCAAGTTACAACAACATGAAGTTCACAAGTTGGCGCACATTGTAAACAGGTCGACCACGACCCATCACCGTCCCAGCAACCAAGGCAGTCTCTCGTTTTTGTTTCTCTGTCTCTTTGGCTTTTCCCAACTCGCTCAGCAAAGACATGCCCTGCTGGAAGCACTGGATCTGAAACAGGGAAAACAATGTATGTTCCCGAATCGAAACCGCAAAACAATAACACGCCTGGTCGCTTGTACCCCATTTCAAAACAGGCTCTGCAGAACGCATCATCAGCTCATAGATCTGGTTTGCGACGTCATCCATTGCTGGATTGAACGTGAAAGAAGTAAAACATAGTACGATAGCATACAAAACATGTGCTCCATTGCAGCAGTAAACTGACTAATAACTGTAACTGTGTAATTACCCAAAAAGTCTCTGGCCACATGAGTTGTCCACATACAAGTCAGCCCTCATGGCTGCCATGTTTTTGAGCAAACCTGCACAGAAACACTCAGCTCACCCTAACAAGTTTCATCCCACCTCAAGCCTTTTAGGTTGGAGGCCATCGCTATTAAAAACATAACATGACTCAGGAAGCCGATGGTGACATCATGACTCGTTGGAGTTGCCCGTTGGCTTCCCTCTGGGTTGCCGCATGTCTGGAAAAGATATCCCTATGGCCCATGGCTTTTTTATCCTTTATATATATATATATCGTTTTGCAATGTTTGTTCTTCATGATATAAAACAATCGTTTGTTTGTTTTTTTGGGGGTGCGCTGGGGCAAGCTTTTGGAGGAGGTTTTGGATGGAAGCATGAACTGTCAGATTCATGTGAAGTGGCGCAAAAATGTAACATTTTGAAGTGTGGAGGATCATTTTGCTGCGCAGGTGCAGCGTTTTGCGAAATCCTCAATTTCCTTCACTGTGACAGCGGGATTGCCTTGCCCAAGGTTGCCTGGAGTGTCAGCGCGAGTTAGTTTCCAGGCCTCTCTCCAGTCAACAAGGCTACTACCAGAGTCTGGAGTATCCCGGACATGCGCGCTCATTGTTTTTCAATCAAATCTGGTATCACAATGCTTTCAACTTTTTCAACTTAACCTCATATACCCCAGACCCCAGTGCTTAATTTCAGAAAGAAACTTTTCTGCACTGATTAAAAAAATTTAACACCACCGACAGGATGTATGTGCCCAGGTTATACCGCTCCTCAGGTGCGGGGTCATCCATCAACTCATCATCACTGAACACCTCGGTGGGGGACTCCACGACCTCCAGGGCCTCTGAGCTCTCCGCCTTCTTCTTGAGCGGCTTGGACAACACGTGAAATGGCCCATTCCCCATTCCTCCCCAAGTCGGGGGAGCGATCTTCATGATCTCCTTGTGTGCCTGAGTGGGGGTCTTCCCATGCACTGCCTGAAGCCATAGTGCAAAGTTGTTGAGGACCGACTTGTCGTCCGTGTAGTCCGTGATGCAGTACTGCGCCTTGATCTTCTCCGCCACCCGAGCTTGAGCCTGCATCACCACCCGCTTGGATGTCACCGCATACTCTTCATCCACACCTGGTGACCAACGGCCCCAACGCCTCCGCGTCTCACGAGGCACCTCAGCAATCAGCGCCCACGACATGATCGTCACCCGCTCCGAATGCTCGGACCAATACGAAGTGGCCTCAGGGATCATCAATCTCTGTGGCTGACCGTCCTCATCCAGTCGAATTGAGTAGAGCTCCGTGTGAAGAGCCCTTGAATAGCACATCGCCTCCGGGTAGGAGAGCATGCCCTTGCGGAACCCCCTCAAGCTCTCGTTGGGTTTGCACATCATGAAATCCCACTTCTCCATGGCGATGTCCTTGTTCATGGTCATGAACAGCTGGAGGCCCACCTTCAACCAGTCCTTGTGCACTAGCCAAGCATCGGCTGCCACGTAGAACTGGACCACTTCTACTCGGCGGCCAACTCCCGTTGTTTTGGCCCTCATGATCTCCCCCTGGAGGCCCGCCAGGGGGTCGAATTCCATCGTGGAAGGAAGGACTCCTTGGCTGTCATGCGAGCGAAGCGCCCCCCACAGTTTAATTAACTTATACCAGCAGAAGACCCTCTTGAAGGACTGGAGGGTCACGTCGAGGACCCCGACTTCCCAAGCTCTCACAACTTCCACCGGAAGGCGGGCTGCCTTGTTCCTCTGCCGTGCCTTCTAGGTCTAGGTCGTGCCCTGCTCGATCTCCTTGAGGTAGTTGTGAATGGACTGCGCATTGGACAGTCGCTTCTCGGGGGACACCTCGGCTGCGGCTTCGAGAAATGCCACACACTTGAACAAAGACCCTGGTACACTACGACCGCAAGGTTCTTCGAGAAGTAGGGCCACGTACCCTATGAAATCACCTGGCGACCTGAGCCATGCGGTGCCATAGATGGACTCCATGTAGACTTGAACCCTTCTACCATACTTGACATGTTGTCTCAACGTCGATGCCCTCCTGCCTGCTGCCACCCTCAAAGCCAACTGTTTCGTGGCCTCAGGATCCCTCGCAAGGCTGTCCAAGAAGCCAGCCTCCTCGAGCAACTTCATGAGCTCGCCAATCCACCGCTGACGTTCTTTCTCCTCTGCCTTAGCCCGGTGTTGGTCGTCTGGTGCATTGGCCAAGGCCTTCTGCAGGCGGGACTTCCATGTCACCCTGGGCATCGTTTTTCTGGCGAGCACCAGCGAAGTGCCAACCTCCGAAACCGTTGATGCCAAGTTGCCGATGGTCTTCTCCACCATGGAGGCGTCCTTGTACAGCAACTTCTGGTGGTGGTAGAAGGCGCCGTCCTCGATGTCCATCAACCGCTTCTGGCGTTTCGCCTCGTGCCGCAAACCATCCATCTCACCTGGTGTCCATGCCCGCGCCATGACCGGCAGCATTGACCGGATCTCTTCATCCGGCATGCGGTGGAAGAATGCCACCGTCGAGAGCTGCCAGCCTTCGTGCAGCAAAATCTGCACTGCCGGCGGAAGTGCCCCCCGGTCCATGGCGCCCCGCACCCTGGCCCCAAAGCCTTCTTTGGAGCCGCACCACTGCGTAACCGACACGTAACGCTATCGGTCGACGCTATCTTTCCTTCTAGCTAATACGTGTCTCTCACTTCGTTTTCCGGGTTGTGTGCTCTTCGGTTTCCTCAACCTCACCCCTCTTCAGCTACCAAGGTTGAGTCAACCGAAGCTTTTCCGAAGGTGGAGTCTTCGATGAAGACGATGTAGTCATCTTCGAGGTTGTCTTCTCCTTCACCTCTTCATCCAGGGAGGAAGCCGCTGAAACCATCTTCCTGAGGATGATGAAGTCAAGCTTCTCCATGTCCACCTCCATTCGGAGCTCGGGGTCGAAGTTCCCAAATCTCTCTTTGCTCAAGTCATCCGCGTCTTCGTTCTGTTCGCGGGGTATCCAAGACAAACTGAGGTCCAGGGAGTAGAGGTCCAATTGCGCTGCCAACTCCATCAGCACCAAGGATGCTGGAAAACGAGTCGTCAGAAACTTATCCAACAGGAAGGCATTGGAGAGGTTATCCGTGAAGCCGGTCACCGAGATGCGTCCTGCTCCTTCTCTCCAAGATGCCGAAGGACCAAACACCATAATAGCAACCGTCACCGCCAAGAGCTCGGAAGTGGATATCGTCCGAAATGGCTCACCTTTCATGTACAAGAAGGGGGCATTCCTTCGGGTCAGCTTTACATGGAACCAGCGTGCCTGCTTAGTGATGCAGGTGTCGCGCGTCTCCCAACCTCCGATGGCAATGCCGTCTTGATCTGCCATGGCGTCGACCCTGAAGATCTCGCCCAACACCTTGGGAGGGGCTGAGAGTGACTTCATCGGCGCTTTCCCCACCATCTCCTGGAAGAAGGTAATGGCCAGTTTGACCGCCATGCGCAGTTCGAAGTAGGTGCCCCCTGGTACCCGAGCGATTGCAGCGTATAGCGGTGCCAGGA
>CAXAMN010023089.1:2044-19038 GCA_963970005.1 Durusdinium trenchii | reverse complement strand
GTCTTCATTCAAATTTGTAAAGCTCCACTGCACATCCTGAGAGCCCTTTGTGCATAGGCACACCCAGCAGATCTGCAGGATGAACAGGGTAGACGTTGACAAACACACAAATCAGAGGACACAATATCAAAAGAACACTGACCACACCAAAACATATGTTTTTGGCCCAACTCCTCCTCATGGGTCGCATAACGTTCCAGGTTGAAGGTTTGCTTCAGGAATTTCCAATCCCCAGTAATGTGCATGACCCAAAACTTGAGCACGCATACCTCACTTCTTTCATACTCAAGGTTTCACCCATCAACATTTACTGTACCATAAAGCTCGCACAAAAGCAAAGCTTTCTAAAAGAACAATGAAAAGGCTGCGGTGCACATTCACCAGTCTCATGGTCAACCAAAGGAACGCCATCTCTCGACAGTGCGTTGAAGCTTTCTCGAATGGCAGCAGCAGCTGCTTGAAGGGTAAGGTTGATCCCACTCTCATCGAAGACATACCTGAGACACATATTGAGGTGTGGAATGGTCAATGGCCAAGGAACACTCCATATATATATATATATATCCCTGGGATCACGAAGCAACAAATAGCGCATATTACCCGTGATCACTCCGAGGCGCATGGTCGATGGAATGGTGCAAATCAAAAACCTGCTGCAGGCAGAATTGGATATGCAGGGGCTCAAGTCAGGGCGGAAGTGATAGTTCATCCATGTGCCCCCAAGAGATTGGCCTTCATCTCCTTATAGGAACCCATCAAATCTGAAAGATAAATATCTAGCTGTCCTTCATACCTAGGACAAGCAACAACGAACAATCAAAAGTTTCCTCAAATAAGAAGTCAGGCGCCATATAGCGTCAAAGGCACACTCGTGGCCTCATGTCCATGGACTGGGTGGCTTGGATAGTCCTTGAGGAGGTTCTGCCAGTATAGCAGCATCTTGTCAAACTGAGTCAAATACTTCAGGTGGCCCTGGTTGATCATCGCCGCTACCTCAAGATCAAGGGTTGCACGTATATCGCCAGACAAATTCTTAGTAGAGAAGCCTGGGAAACAACGCCAAAAGTTTGAGACTAATAAAACATTTTAAGTTTCTGTCAAAGTTCCAAATCAGCTGGAAGGAGAAATGGCCATGACAGAATCTCCACTTGGCCACTATTCTGGTCAGTGCACAGTGGCAACTCTTTGTAGGCCAGCTCCACATCCAAAGTGAGTCCTTCCCGCATAGCCGCCCGATGAACACTAAGCTCTTTTTTGCCAATCCTCACTTTCACACCCAAACCTGATGACAAAACTCCTTTTCATAACACACCCTTCAAATTAGAACCCTTCAAAGAATACTTCAGAGCAAGTTCAAAAGTTTGACAAGTCTCCGGGCAAAGACTTCAGAGCCCATGATCTCGCCAACCTCGCAGGCGTTCTTAAGAGATGCTCCTCCAGATCCAACACCACGCGCAAGCCTCATGGACTCGTGGGCAGGGTTCGCTCGAGAGGTTTAAGTTACAGACGTGTATTTTTTATAGCAGGGGTTTCCTGGCTTCCCAACTGTTGATGGGGTCAACCCAACTATAGGAAAATGTTTCACTGAAGTCTCCAAAGAACACTTCATCAAGCCGCTGCCGCTTTTCGAGCCGTGGATCTTCCCATTGACCTGCGAGGGGAAGTTCAAGTGGTTTAAACTTTCAACCACAGGGGTTTGAATTTTGAGTGAGTTGGTGGCGGGTGGGAGTGGGTTTTATAGACATGAGATCTGGTGGTATGGTTTGCAACTGTGAGATCGAATATCATTTTATCAGAAAAGGGTATTCAGCTGTTGTCATTCATGGGACTCAAACACCCTGGTCACCAAGCATAGCTAGGTCTCTTTTCCAGCTAGAGCAACCCATGAGTCAAGCTCCAACAAAAGGATGCTTCACCAGAATCCTTCACCTGCAGCCCCTCCCACAATTGCAGGCTGGGTCAAAAAAATTGGTGCATCTAAAGATGGTTCACGATGGTTCATTGCAACGTAGGCTACGGGGCCACAGCCAAAAAGATTCAACCCTGCATCCTACCATCTAGTGTATGGAGCCCTCAAACAAAAGCTCAGCCAGTCAGCCAGTCGAAGACTGGCTCGCAGTGCTCTGGCGCTTCATCTCAGAGAGAACCGCCTTGGCCTGGGCCTTCACAATCTTCATTTTCGATACCTGCAGCATATATATTGTGAGTTTCGAACCTTTCGGTCCAAGTCTGAGATCAGCAGAGTCTGAGATCAGCATGTAGAGCTTCTTTCTCACACTGAGGAACCAGCCTTGACCCACTCAGGTGTGTTCATGTCCGAAGCCACGTGTGTGCGAGGCCGCAAGGGTGGTGTAGGGTGGGTCACCCGTGACCTGAGCCATAGAAGCAGTGAGGACACTGCAGGGCGAGGCGCCCGACCGTTCGTACCAACCTTCAGATGAGCTGCGAGTGGAAAACGCGCGCGGCTGTGCGAGGGAAGGAGGATCTTTTGTTGCTACCTTTGTGTCAATCACATTGGTAGCGGAGCTACCGCTAAAGCTCCAGACAACACCTGACCCTTGTGCTTGGTCGTTGTTGACTGCGTGGTTGAGTCGGTGAATACGTTGTTTGGCCGCAAGGCAGTCGACAGGTTGCACATTGTCTTGGTGGTGTTGTCACAGAGTTGTTGAGCTGCGGTTTCCAGGGAGGAAACAGCCCAATGCCACCGGAAGGTGATTCAGCTGGCTCCAGTTCCTCCACAGTTTGAGCAATCTCACATGGAGCCAGGTTCCATCTTTCAAGCCTGGTGAGACGGACCTCACTGAATGGTCACGGAAAGTAGAGTTCCTGGCATCACTATGGCCTCCAGAACAACTACACCTGCTTGCCCCACGAGTTGCATTGCAATGTGAGGGATCAGCCTTTCAGAGAGTTGCAAGGCTGGACCCAACAAAGCTGCGTGTTGGAAGTTTGGAGGGAGTGAAGGCCATTGTGGAGGCCCTTGGAGGGATTTGGGGAAAATCCCGATTGGAGGACAAGTTTGAAAGATTTGAGCGTGCAATATACAGCACGGTTCAAAGAGCCGACGAGACCCACTCAGAAGACAAGAAGAGACTGATTGTTGAATCGCAGGGTTCACTGGAGTACAGAGAGGTGGTATCCAATCTGAAGCTCCTGAAAGTCGATTCTTCCATGAGGTCCACCCCAGCGGCAATCCAATGACCGAAACCTATGAGGCCAATGCATTCATTGCTCAAAAAGCTGAGGGTCATGACCAAGCACCCGCCGAGTCCACCTACAATTTTGATGATTGGACCGAGGAAGAATGGATTGAGAGTCTTGCCAATGACGGTGACGAGGACGCCGCCCTGATCATGGATTTGCCAGAGCTGACCGAAGAGACGCTCAACGCCACTCAAGAGAATTCGAAGCAAGTTTTGTGTGGTTGTGAATCAAGGGACACCGGTGTTTTGAGGGTTTTGTGGGAGACCAATGAAGGGGAAATCATTGTTTTAGCCCACAAAGGGGAAATGGTCACCGAGTGCGAGAATTGTGATGTCCGGACTAGCTTGCCAGAAAGTGCGTTTGCTAGCACCGCCCAATCACCCGAAGCCAAGTCAATGCATGACGCCGAAGCCAGTGCGTTCTCGAGCTTTTCAATTCGTGATGCCCTGGGAATCGTAGATACAGGTGCTACTAAGACCGTCATAGGAAGCGGTTTCGTAGCCAATCTCCTAGCCGCACTAAAGCCACAGGTTCGGAAGCAGGTCCAAAGGTGTCGATGTTCAGTGGTTTTTCGGTTTGGTAATCAGGGACACTTGAAAGCCAGCATGCGCTCGTTGTCCCAATCGGACCGCTGAAGCTCAAGATTGCCATAGTGCCAGGCCGGACACCATTCCTGCTGTCGAATACCCTGCTCCGAGCCATCGGAGCCACCGTAGATATATCTGGTGAAGTGATCAAAAGCACTCTCTTGAAGCGCAACATTCCAATTCAGCTAAATGCCAAGGGTTTGTTTTTAGTAGATGAATGATCTGATCACACCCGCCAGTCAAGATGCCGAAGCTGAACCTGCCGAGACCTTCGCCACTTTGAAGTGCAAAAGCTTGCCAAGTGTCTCTGTCCAGAAGCCTGGACAAGTGCAGTCGGAAACCAAGACCATGATGAAACAGAACGTTCAGGTGAGGACAGGTCTTGTAACAAGCAGAATCCAACAGTTCGAAGCCGCCATGCCCGAATCAACAAAGACCCATACGAACACAAAGAAACCAAACGAACGTCCGAGTGTTCGCGGGGGTGAGAAAGTCTCATTCGAATCGGTTCCAGGGGGGGTCCAACCCGGTGTCATCCGTTTTGGGTTCAAGACCGGATCTGTGCAATCACACACGCGTGACCATCCCGGTCGTTCACCTGTGCCGCACCACTATCATGCCGACCTCCGAAGCAGCCGCTCTGAGTGCCCGCTTGGCACGTGTCATGGGGGAAGCAAAGAAGGAAGAAGCCCGCGATCAGTTCGAAGCCTTCCAGCTGCTACTACTGGAGATGGGGCAAACCAAGATCGATTTTGGATCAGCCCATCTCGGTCGGACCTACTCAGAGATGTGGGAAAAGGAGGCCAAGTATGTGAAGTGGTTCCAAGCAAGTTACCACTCGTCAAACAAGGTCAACCATCAGAAGTTCACCCACTACATCTCACTGAGGGTGACCTATGCCGAGCATCAACTGGGTCTGAACAGTCAAGACCCGCAGCCATCACCAAGTCAGAGACCACTTCATCCGGCTATCAAGAGCAAGGCCAAGGCCAAGCCGATTCAGGAAGTGGCTCCACAGGACTTGGCAGATCTTGCCGAGGACGAATCCTGGGAACCAGTTCAGGAGATCGAGATCCAGCCAGAGATCCACACGGAGATGGCAGCCATGGACACCCGCCTTCAGACCATCGAAGGTGCATTGCCCACCTCCGGGCTTCATGAGCTCGTCATGGCTAGACTCTTTCGAGGAAGCTGATATACATGTATCGTCCATGTGCCAAAAAGATGTCAGTCCAGGTAAGACTCACAGTCTGTCCCATAAATTCCATGCACTGGTTCAGCAAATCTCGAAGGAAGCCAGTCTAGCAAGGTGTGATCCAGTGATCTCGAACGGGTGCAGCCGTCTACATTTGCTGGAAGTGTTTTGTCATGAGGCCAGTGAACTGACGAAGCAAGTCCAATTGCTGGGCGGCAGAGCCAACCGTTTTGGAAGGGCGCAGGGGGACCTCAAAACCAAGGAGGGGAGAAGTGTTTTGTTTCAAATGGTGTGGAAACAAAGACCCCATCACATATGGTTCAGTCCCACCTGTGCACCATGGAGCGCATGGAACACGTTCAATGAAATGAGATCAATCCAATTGTGTGAACATGCTCAACGAGAGAGAGAGTCACACTTGTTCGAACTTGCACTAGGAGTAGTCTTGCTTCGCATGTCACGTCAGCTAGGTCATCACATGCACTGGAGCAGCCACGAAAATCCATCATGTTCAAGACCCCACTCCTGCAAGAGCTGTACTCATATACTCAGGAAGCCAATTTCGACATGTGTCGAGCAGGTCAGTTGACGTGTCCCGAAACGAACAAACTCATACAAAAGAGAATGGCCGTAAGAACGACATCGCAAGAGATGTATGCCTCGTTGCATGGCCGGGTGTGTCGTCGAGATCATGAGCGCAGACCCATTGCCGGATTCGTGGCAACGCCTCTCGGGAGAATTACTGTCAGTAGCTACACAGAGAACTACCCAAGAAAGTTTGCAAGGCAAGTAGCTAAGGTGATGTTGAAAATGAAACATGAGCCATGGGTCTGCCCTTGTAACCAGAGGAACAGATCAACCGAGTGAGGAAAGTGCATCCAAGCGGATCCGTGTGAGTTCTCCCACGCAGAAGTCCCAAGGTGGGCGACTACCACCAACACCCCTGGACCAATTGTCGACCGAATGCAAGCGCCGCCGCATTGACGGCAAGACGGCCGAATTGCTAAGCATGAACATGTCACCTCAGAGTCAACTAGAAGAAATCATCAAGGACATTCAACCAATGTTGCCAAGAGTAGGAAAGACCTTTATCACCAACCCCCAAATCTTGGAGAGGCTTCAAAACATGTTTCCCGAAAAAGAAATCAAGAGAGTCCAAGCATGCAAGGGATCAGATCGAACGCTGCCACCACCTAGGGATTTGGTAAAGAATGAGGCCCCATATCGTTGTGCCAGCATCGTAAGCCGAATAGGGGGAGCAATCCAAGTAGAAAAGGACTGGGAATATTGGCAAGACCTGTCTCATCGTCAGCAAGTCCGCCCAGCACATCCCGCAAGAGTCAAAATCACAATGTATGCATGTCCACCCTGATCTAAGTCAGGAGCATCAGGTGATTCGACCGAACAGTCTATGAGTCCCGAGGCAACGGGAACGAGCATCGAGCCGCAGGGTGCGACTGCCAGCCTGCCGAACAGTGATCAAGCACCTGCCACAGAGATGGATCCAAATCAGGCCAAAGTGACAGGAGCAAGTCCGAGTCATCTCAACGTGCCGAGCCCTGACCACGGCCCAAAGTTTAAGACCGTATCAGCCGAAGAAAGATCGTTTTTGGTGAAACTGCATCAGAACCTAGGACACCCTCATGGTCAAAAGCTGTGTTCAATGTTGCGTCAACAGGGGTACTCACCACGACTGTGTCAAGCTGCCATGGACTTGAGCTGCTCTGTATGTCAGAATACTAGGGAACAAAGACCATCGACAATCAAACGTGAACTTGATTTCAACGACTGTATTGGGATAGATGGTGTTGTATACACAAATCTGGCAGGAACAAACTTCCATTTCTATCACCTCATCGATTATGGAACAAACTACCAGGTAGCATGTGCGAGCCCAGGCAAAAGCAGTGATGACGCCATAGATAAGGTACTCAATGGATGGCTCCAATGGGCAGGGGCTCCGGTTGAGATTCACACGGACTCAGGTACGGAATTCACCTCCAAGGAATTTGTCACCTTCCTAGGCCAGTTCAACATCAAAGCCATAGTTACCCCACCGGGCGCACACTGGCAAATCGGAAAGGTGGAAAGACATGGTGGAATCCTCCAGGAGATGCTCAAGAAGTATGAGCAGGAACATCCAATAACGTCATACACCAACCTGCAGACAGCGCTATCGCATTGCACCTCGGCCAAAAATGCACTGAGCCAGAAACAGGGATATTCCCCAGAAACTCTTGTTTTTGGAAAAGGTCTAGAATTCCCGCATCAACTTCATCGGATGAGCAATTGCCATCGCACCTCTTAGCAGACGACGACACCCAGGAAGGAATCAGATTTCGAGAGAAGCTGGCATACCGAGAAGCGGCAAGACGAGCATTTCACAGTGCAGACAACAGCTCTGCGTTGCGAAGAGCTGTTCTCCGGCGAAGCTGTCCTCACCGAGGATCCTATGACAGGGGAACTTGGGTGATGCTATGGAGACAGACTCCAACCCAACGGGGGTGGTTTGGTCCAGCCAGAGTCATCCAACAAGAAGGTCCTCATTGTCTTTGGTGTAATCATGCAGGAAGTTTGGTAAAGATAGCCCCAGAACATGTTCGACCCGTAAGTGCCATGGAAGCCCAGCATATCCCCAAAGCATTAAGTCCGATCGCAGGGATTGAAGGTGAAAGGACTCAAACTGCCAATGTCAGTGAAAGAGCACCAGAAATTCCACCAGAGAACTCAGAAGACGGCAGTATAATACCACAACACCAAGGAACAGAAAACACATCGAACTCATCAGAAGTCCAGCCAGATCAAGAGCCCTCACTTCCAGAGAGCCAAGTGTCTCCAGTGAGTCAACAAAGCATCGAATTGCCCAGTGACCCCGGCGGTCATCAGGACGCAGCAAATGTGCCGGCCCCAAGCGAAGCATCCGATCTCAGTGATGAACTCGTATGTGACTACCTACTAAGTGTAGAAGATCAGGTCAACTGGTGCCAAACCAAAATAGACTCAGAAGCCATAGGATGGAAAGCTGAATTCCTGTTAATTGAAGAAACAATGATGAAATGGGATGAAAACTCACCAGCAACAGATCTTATCATGATGACTACCACAACGAAGCGGGACCGAACTGAAGTAAAGATGCACCAATTGTCCTCCGAAGAACAAGCCCTTTTCGTCAGGCAAAAGAGAAGGAGATCACAAATTGGTTAAACACAGGAACGGTGAGTAAAATCTTCCGGGATCAGCTGTGTCCGGAACAGGTAATGCGATGCCGCTGGATATGCGTATGGAAACCTCTTGATGCTGATGACCTCCAAACCGGATCAACTGAGAACGTCAGACCAGGACCAAAGACCCACAAACCGAAAGCCCGCTTAGTCGTTCTTGGATACCAAGATCCCCAGTTAGACAGCATACCCCGGGACTCGCCGACACTTGGAAAGCAATCCAAAATGCTCTTGTTGCAAGCAATCTCATCCATGGGATGGACTCTGAAGAGCTTCGATATCAAAGCTGCATTTTTGCAAGGCAAAACGCAGGAAGATCGAGTTTTAGGCCTCGAACCTGTTGAAGAACTTCGAAAGGCATTAAAGCTTCAACCCAATCAAATCTGCAAACTGGAGAAATCAGCCTACGGTTTGATCGATGCTCCTTATTTATGGCATAAGGAGTTGGATCGGACCCTTCGTGATTTGAACTTCATTCCAGCGCCCTTCGACCCATGTGCATACGTACTATACAAACCAGAACAAAACAAAATTTCAGGGGTCCTAGGAGTTCATGTTGACGATGGACTAGGTGGAGGGGATCAATACTTTGAAGAACAAATCGCAAAGCTAGAAGCCAAATTTCCTTTTGGATCAAAGAAAGTAGGTCAATTCACGTTCACCGGTGTTGAAATGAACCAACAGGCTGACAAAAGTATCATCATGTCCCAATCCAAGTATGTAAGCAAGATCGAGCCAATTCACATGAATGCAAGCAGACGAACATGTCTGACGGATGAGGTGACCTCCGAAGAGAGACACTCGCTCCGTGCACTTGTGGGAAGTCTTCAGTATGCGAGCATCAACACGAGACCGGATCTTTCAAGTCGACTAAGCTATATCCAAAGTGATCAACAGAGCCACGGCCCAAACGTTACACGATGCCAACCGTATACTTCATGAAGCCAAACGATACAAAGACACCTGCGTAAGAATCCAACCCATCCCAATCAAGGATCTCAGATTCTTGTTATTCTCGGACGCATCATTTGCGTCAGCCAAGAGTCCAGAAAGTCACACAGGTATGATAATCTTGGCCACCCATAAGGACATAAGTGAAAACTATCAATGTCCAGTCAGCCCACTGTCCTGCAAGATCCAGAAAGTAGTCACGAGTACTTTGTCAGCCGAAACAACGTCACTCCAGACAAGCTTAGACCAGCTATCTTGGATGAGACTCTATTGGGCATGGATCCAAAATCCCCAAGTCAATTCGAAACGACCACATGAGGTTTTCAAAGGTGAACCCAAACCAATCCAATCAACGACAGCGTTGGCCCAGTGTTTGCCACGATCCGTAGCTGTCACAGATTGCAAATCTTTGTATGATTTGGTTACTCGAACTGCTCAACCAAATTGCCAGGAATTCCGTACACAACTTCAAGCAAAGGCAATAAAAGATTTGCTATCAGAAGGCGTTCAGTTAAGATGGGTTCATACAGGAGCTCAGCTCGCGGATGCACTAACTAAGGTGATGCAAGGAACTTTCCTCCGATACACTTTGCAACGAGGCATGTATCAATTAAACGACGAACTGCAAGTGCTGAAAGAGCGAGCTGACAGCAGAACACGCCTCAAGTGGCTTGAGTCTGGGATCCCTCTGATGGAGGATCAGCAGCAAGAAGGATGATCGACGCACAACCAAAGAAAAAGATAGATAGAATTTTTGATGAGTGTGAATTTCGAATCTTTAGGCCCAAGTCTGAGATCAGCAGAGTCTGAGATCAGCGTGTAGAGCTTCTTTCTCTCACTGAGGAACCAGCCTTGACCCACTCAGGTGTGTTCATGTCCGAAGCCACGAGTGTGCGAGGCCGCAAGGGTGGTGTAGGGTGGGTCACCCGTGACCTGAGCCATAGAAGCAGTGAGGACACTGCAGGGCGAGGCGCCCGACCGTTCGTACCAACCTTCAGGTGAGCTGCGGCTGTGCGAGGGAAGGAGGATCTTTTGTTGCTACCTTTGTGTCAATCACAATATATATATATATATAGCATTGTTCAGGTGGTTAACAACAAAATACACAAGAAAAGTTAGGTTTGTAAACAGGGTACATTGTCGGTCATCTCATCCTGCAACTCCTTCAATTGCTGCATGGTGCTCAGGCTCTTCAGCCTTACTTATGGTGAAGAAACAAAAAGCAAGCCTCCTCTCAGCACCACTGACCCCAAAAGAGATCAAGCATAGTTCTATAAGTAGACTGTAAAACCAAGACACTCCTCCAAAAACCTCAGTATATTAGAGGGACAACCAAACAATTACACAGGCCAAGCAAGAAGGTGGAAGCTCAAGGGGAAAAATAAATGATGCATATTTGTAAGCTAAAGGCTAAGGGAAGACTTCAACTCATCAGCGCTGGCAGGCTCTGCAGGCTGCACTGGAGCTGCTTTGGGCTTGGGCGTACGCTTGGCCTTTGCCTTTGGTTGCGGAGCTTGCCCACCTCAAGGGATCAATGGTGGATCATTCAAATCAAAAATATGCACTATGATATACATATGCAGACACATATGTACTCAAGGAGAGTTGCCCACCGCCACCCCAGCACACCTGACAAAGCTTGCTGCGCCCGGGGCACAATATCTGCAGGGTTCGATCCAGCCGCAGGCCTTGGAGCAGGCGCAGCAGCATTGAAAGCAGGCGTAAAGGAAGCATTCAAGAGCTCGCCGACATTCTCTGGCGTGGTCTCCACATTCATGCGAGTCGTGGCATTTGGGTGACCACGTCAGATGACGTCCGGCGGCGTTTGGTGATCACCCAATACTGGAAGCACTCTTCAACCTCTGGGCAGTCCGGATCTGGGGTTGCTCCCCCACGGCTTACAATTGACCTGATTTTCTCAATCGGCAAGTTCGCTTGGAGCATGTCCCTGACTGACCATGGCTCCCTCTCTGCACGGCTATTCTCACCACATTTTACCCAAGATCGCAGGAGCTTGATTTTGTCCTGCAGCAGGCCCGACTGCAAACAATAGAAGACTTTGGCAAAGACAATTAAAACAAAAAATATGTCTAATTCCAACAAGGCACTTCTGGCGTGCCATTGAATAATGTAGCCATGCGCGGAAACTTCGCAGCTTGCGCAGATGACATGAAGCGGTTGAGCCTCATGGCAGCGTTCCTGTGCGTGGAAGTGTTGACTCCTTTGTCTTCTTCATCATCAGCAGCATCCCTGGCCTCTGCAGGCGGCTGGATCACCAGTCCATTAGACACCAAACACCGGATGTCCGCAGGGAGGTCCATGAAACTCATGCCCGCAGTCGTTGTTGCGCCTGTGTGGCCTGTCATAGAAGGAGAGACCATGGCAGCTGGTGGACTTGGAGCTGCTGCTGGAAGAGCTTGCGCAGTACCAGCTCCTGGTGCTGGAGATCCTGCTGGTCGAGCAGGCGCTGGAGGGGCTGCTGCTTGAGAAGGCAAGGGATCTCGAGGAGCTTGCGCCGCATCAGCTGCGGGCGGCAGAGCTGCTGGCTGGGGGGAGGCACTGCTGGTTGAGCAGGCACTGCAGGCGGAGCTGCTGGTTGAGCAGGCACTGCAGGCAGAGCTGCTGGTTGAGCAGGCACTGCAGGTGGCTCTGGTTGAGCAGGCACTGCTGGTTGAGCAGGCGCTGCAGGCGGAGCTGCTGGTTGAGCAGCCACTGGATAGAGGAGATTGCGCTGCCTCAGCTGCTGGTTGAGCAGCCGCTGGAGGAGATGGCACTGCCTCAACTGCTGGTTGAGCAGCCACTGGAGGAGATTGCACTGCCTCACCTGCTGGTTGAGCAGGAGGGGCTGGTAGGGTTGGAGGAGCTTGCACTGCTTGCTGGTTGAGCAAGTGCTTGGGGTACCATGGCCAGCTGAGTCACTTCTGGATCTTGTCCCTGAGTGGCTGGTGAAGGAGCTGGCGCAGAATCAGCTGGGGCTGGAGGCGGAGGTCCATTGGAAAGTGCAAGCGCTGTGCATGGTGGACTTTCCTGTACAGGAGCTGGTAGAGGAGGAACAGGGAGAAGTGGAACTGTGCATCCTGGTTGCACTTGTGTTGGCTCCACCTCGTCATCATCATCGAACTCACCAAGCCGAAGAGTCGGAGCATCCGACATTGAATCCAAGCCAAGCTGGTTGTCTGACACCTCCACGCTTTCCTCGACCATGACAACTTCTGACTCCGTATCCGCCAAAGTTCCAGGTGATGGTTCCTTTGGCATAGGCGCAGGCACGGTGCTCTGGGATTCAGAGGCAAGCCTGGCCTTCTTCCGCGTAGCCAAGTAGTCACGAGTACGGTCCGAGGCAGCGTCCAAAGGTGCACCATCGAGATGCATCTCCTAAAGGGTGCAACGCTTGAGCAAAACCTTCGCAACATTGAACCAAACATTCAAAACATTGGTCCACAATGGGAAATCCAACTCTAGAAAAGAGGTTGAACCAGACCAAGTCTCTGTTGTCTCTGATATATGTGGCCTCCGTGACAGGGTCGCATGAACAGAAGGCTCCTGCGCTTGATGAGAAAGCTGCTTCTCAAGGGCCATGATTCTCGCGTGAGCTTCAGTTAGTGCCGACTGCATCTCCAGAGATCCCGACGACAGAGTTGTGACACTGTCACCCAACCTTGAATGAAAACATAAATTGTCAAAAAAAATAGAAAAAGGCTTAGCTGAGCCTATGACTTGAAGAAAGATGAACGCTCCAGTCCAATAGAAAACAAGCCACTGCAATGAGTCAACTTGCGATTCAGCATGCTCAGCAGCTGCTGGAAACTTCTGTCCCTCAACCACCTGAAGCCCTTGCTGAAAGGTACCACAGGACCTTACTGGGAGCACCATGTGATTTACAAACATATATTATATATATATATAGACCCCTATGTTCAGGCCCCAGTATGGGTTTGAGAATTGATGTACCAGAAATATAGTAACATTTTACTAGATCTGAAGCCAAGTTGCAATTGGGACTCTTCCACACCATCAATAAGAGCGGGCCGTAGTCGACGACGTACGGGGGGGCCCATGCTTTCCACAGGCTCAGCCTCCTTGGTGTCAATGGGCTCAACCTCAACCTCAATCTCCGGTTTTCGCACTCGTGTCGGCGTCGGGATCACCTTGGCCTTGGCCTTCACGGCCTTGACTTTGGCGCTGGCTGGCCGCTTCAGCACCACCTCAGGCTCAATGGCCTCATCATCTTCAAGCTCCTCTTCTTCTCCATCTTCTGGCTGCAGGACCCGGGACGATCGCCCTGCACGGAGCACAGCCTTCTTAGGCTTGCTTTTGGCCTTCTTCTTAGCCACCGCTTTTGCTTTGGCCTTCCCCTTCGCCTTCGCTTTTGTTTTTGGAGCTCCCTTTGCTTTGGCTTTCGCTTTCGCTTTCGGTTTGGCAGTCTGAGCCGAGCCATCGATGGAATTCAGGAGGGCCTGAGATATCAGCGCTTTATATAGCAGGGGCCCTTGGGACGGTTCGGGGGAATCAACAGCGTGGATGGTCAACCAAAAACAAAAGATATCATGTTATTGACATACAGGGCACCGCAGGTGGGTCATCGCCCAAAACCAACTTCATGACCTTGAGCGTGTCCATAGGCTCCAATCCCATAGATGTCTGGACTTCTGTGAACTTGTCCCAGCTGAGCTCTTCCAAGGGAAACGGAAGTTCAGGCAGCACCATAGCTCTAACAGGCCACCAAACTATACCAAAGACTTGACCGACAAATTGCTTGTGGAATTAACCACTCCAAGCTTAAAGAACCCTTTGAAAATCACTGACAACATGAAACAAACACATTGGAAAACACCATGAACTTCCTTTCACGCGTTTCACGGCGTTTTCGCGTACATTTGGTGGTTTTTCACGTACATTTCACGCGATTTTCACGGTACTACGGGGGCATGGTTTGTGCAGATGACCACCCTGTGCATATGGGGTCACAGGGTGAAACCATAGGTGAGCAGTGACCCCACTCTAAACGAATTTGTTTTGCAGGCACTATGGATACCCCACAGCTAGGTGGCAGTGAGAAAGGATCCACCAGAATTCACTGGCTTCCGCAAGCCAAGCGCAGCAAAGGCCTCCTCCTTAACATGCCAGCCAAGTCAACCCCATGTTCATTGCACTATCTATTTAAAGCATGGTCATCATATATACCCCTGGAGCTTCCCCGATCTTTTTTTGAAGTTTCCATCTGTACAACGTTGGGGCCACAATCCAAAGCGACAGAAACACCTTTCAAGATCCTTCCAAGTTTCCCAACGCCCAGGTGGCTGGAGATACTTGCACTTCGCCAAGTACGTGATAGCCTTGGCTAGGTCACAGCTGGACAGGATGGATCAAGGGACACCAAAGTTGAGGCTTAACCCAATCCCAACAAAACATTGCCATTTTGTGACAAGGAACAGTCTCCAACTCTGCCTCACAAGGCGAAAGATTCCACAACATCACCATATCCCCAAGATCCAGGTTGCCAGGGAACCTTTATGTCCTCTCACCCTGTCAAACACATTACTATCACAAATCCAGTTGCATCAGGCCAAAGGTCGCCCAATGCAGAGAGCCCCAAGCCAGGCAAACACCGGTCCATGAATAGCTCGAAATCACCACGCGATCCATCAACATAAGTCGAGATCTTTGGTCCAGGTAGTGGATCCTCAAGGGTAATTGCATCAGAATAAGAACAACTAGCTTCCAACACATTTGAACTAATTTTGGAGCTCAGTTCAATTCTGTTGCTCACCCTCAACCACATTGGCCACCCCATGTCCTTTTTCAATGCAATGGCGAGCCAGGCCAGCTTTTGTCCAAAGCATCGAGTGTAGGTCCTTAAATATTCTCAAGAGACCGAGAGGCAACAAAGGGCAGATATTAATTATGCACACTCTCGAGCTGTTGGTTTTTGAGGCAACCAAAGATTGACACGAACTAACTTGAGCACATATACCAAAGTAAAAGTAGGCCCAAGAAGCTGGGACTGCTTCAGCTTCTCCTTCAATCCTGTGCAGCGCACCAAACCACTTCTGTCCACATACTTTTTCACCAGTGTGCCCCCAGGCAAAGATGCCATCTCGGCCCTGGTCATGCTGCCAGCTTCATGGTGGATCTCTTGGAGGAGATTGTAGTCGTTCGACCAGAGGCGATGGCGCTTCGCTGTAGCGCCTCCAAACTTCCCCATCCAAAATGATGTGCTGTATACCTCACAGACTGTGTTTTGCAAAGTTCTGTTCAATATCTTTTGTAATTAAACACCCAACAAAAATGAGACATCCCAAAAAATACAGATGAGCAGCTTGGGCCACCTTTAGGAACTCTTGCCAACGTGGCAGCAAAGGAAAGGCTGTACCCTCAGGCTGCTCCACAATCCACCGCGAGCCTTTCCAGCAGCAAATGTAGAGCATCAGAATCAGCCTCGATGAAAGCAAGTTGCCAGTTTGCACAAAGCCATATTGGATGTTTCCAAGCGGAAACAATATGTTCCTTCCAGCTGTTGCCCGGCTCCTGGTGTGAACTGAGCCACCTGTATACATGTTATACTCAAACCCCCAAGCAAAGTAAAAAAGTAAGTAAACTCCCAAGCACATGCGAGAAAAGGAAGCACAGCATAATGCAAAAATACATAGACTCCCCGCTTCCGCCCTGCGAAGCTCATTCACAGCCAGCCTCAAGTAAAGAATCAAACAGCAACCAAAAACAATCCTTATCATTGTTGGTCTCATTAAAATGGTATGCGCATATATGGAGGTTGGAGCAGAACATATAGAACAAACAAATATACATTGTATATACAGAGAAAACTTACATGTAGCCACAGAGATGCAAAAAGCCTGTAGTTGAACACAGGTCCATGTACTGCGGGTCGATGTTGATGTCGTGAGTGGAGCCAGATAAACCACAGGAGCGCAAAGCGCAGCTCACTTCTGCTTGCCCAGCAAAGAGCCCCACGAATTGGACATTCTGTGTTGAAGGCACTTTGCTGTTGAACTCAAGCAACAACAACAGCAGCATCAGCGCCCATGGTGCACGCCATCGTTGAAGTTCCAGGATCATGTGCCCCCCTAAACACAAAAAGTCCTTCCCTTAATTGGAAGCTCTTTGAACCACAAAAGGTTCGGTGGTGAATTGGTTTGCATTGGTGAGGCCAAGTTCCATATAGCATGGAACAATCAATCATTGTTTGTACCACCCATACTAACATCTCACCTATTCATTCAGTATACATACTGCCACCACTTTGAGCTGGGACAATATCACACCAATCATTTTCCCACACAGCAGGCTACTTCTTGCATGTGTGAACCATGACAAATTGATGCATGCTTAGCTAGCAAACGGATTTGAGGTTGTACCTTTTGGGACAAACCTTCTGCGGATCAGTTCTGATACCGAAAGATCCTTCAACAAATGGTTTTTTCTGTTCAGAGCTATGCCATCTATCACAAGCATCACGATGCGACGTACCCTCCTCCTTGAGCTTGTCGACAAATTCAAGACGCATAGATCCATAGACCTGTGGAGTATATGAACCCACACCAGCTGTGTCAGCTTTGCTGCAGGACGATGGAGCCTGCTTATTCTTGTTCTTTTTCTCCGTGGTGGTCTTGCGCTTCTTGGTGTTGGGCTCAGACTCATCCTGAGCTTTTTCAGTCCAAGCAGCTTTGTATTGCTCTCTCAAAGCAAATGGCTTGGGGACCTGCATCTGTTCCATGCACTGCAAGACCTTGCGCCAAAGAGATGCAAACATACAACGTTAAGCCTCCCTTATTCTCTCTCTCAAAAACTATTTATGGACTTCCCTGTCCCTGGTGT
>CAXAMN010023088.1:0-19047 GCA_963970005.1 Durusdinium trenchii | reverse complement strand
GAGGACAGTAATTCATTGGATCTAACGGAAGGGTTGGAGGACAGAGTCCACGTGCCTTTTGTATACACACGTGATCATGCGGAGTGGCTGACAGCAGATGGCCAGGCCAATTTTGCCAGGGGTACGGAGGCTAGGGTGGACCAGGCTCAGGAGGAAACATATGCAGCAATGGCTATGAAAGACACGCTTAGCAGTCCCTTCGGCCTTGATTCTGCCTGCCCTACTCTGGGCTTGTCCGATGTTCGAGCTCAGCCACCCAAAAGGGACGAAGGGTATCCCACTCTTGAAACAGAGGGTGATTTGCCCGATACTGCTGCCATCATTCGAACATTAATATCACACCGTGACTTGATCATGAATAATCAGATGATCTACTTAATAGTAGACAATCGCATGCCAGCAGATGTCCCGCATTGGCCGGCTTTTGCAGCATGGTGGGCTTCACGTAGGTGCTTGGTAGGTCCCCAGGAAGAAACAACTGACATTCTTTGGGTGTGTGCGGATGCTACTACTGGACTCCACAAGGTTCCATACTACTGGGCAGGAGTGTTTGTCTTAGAGGCAGCGCGTTTCTTGTATCCTGCACAGCATTTTGCACTCATTGACAATGACTGTGTGCCAGTCACGCTTTTCGAAGTGCAAGATCTGCTGCAGCTGGCGCATCAACAGCACCAGTGGGTTGATCTGCTGGGGCGTGCACGCTCAGAGTCTAGCTCCTGTGCAGGAATTGGTATGCTCCTCTTCACAGAGGCACACTTGGAATATAATGCAGGACTGGTCGTTTCAATCGGCAATCGCAGCAAGCACAGTCCGCTAGAACATGATACTACTGCTTCGACCCTGGCGAAGAGCCTCCAGGCGGGCCGTCTGGCCTTGGTATCCAGAGCCAGACCACCAGTCAATCCAAGCGACACGGTCATCAGTGGCACCATGTTTACCCCCTTTGTTGGTGTCGCAATGCAAACCGCCCTTGACCTCTGCATGGTCTGGTCCCTATATGGGCTTTATATGTGTAAGCATTTTTGGCCTAGCCCTGTTACCGCCCCGAATGAACGTGGTCCAGACAGCACGATTAAGTGGCCCGGCAATCCCATCCCAGAGCCCTCACCCCTGCGGGAAGAGAGCGAACGCCGTGGGTCACTAGCTGGGCTCGAGCCACCTGTGAACAGGGAATACTGTCAGTGCTTCCAATGCTTACTGGGCCATGTACAGTCGCGTCGTTGCCAGGTGAACACCTCTTTCAAGCTAGTGCTCTGCCGCGCAACCGAATGCGCCCTGCCATATTTCATGCCTTTGGCAAAGCCAAAGTAGGAGCGCAAGCTGCTTTACGAGAGCTGGAGCAACAGGGGTGGGAAACGCTACCGATTGCAATACTAGGCATGCCCAACCTCCCCCCCGCATGGGTGGTAGAGACTTGGAAACCAATAGGAGGTTGCAAATTCACAGGCTATTTCGCTGGGGTAGCAGGCAACAGTGCCCTTCGCTTCTGCCTGCTCTTAAAGTGGCGGGCGATTCGTCCGCAAGCGACAGAACTCTTTATAGCACAACTGCAGGGGGACAGCCTTAGCTGTCTTCCGGCAGAGTTCGGTGATTCGGACGTGGAGTCAGCTTCCACGCCCTCGTCTGATACTTCTGCCAAGAGAGCGGAACGACTTGCTCAGGCAATCGAAAGTGACTCGACTCAGGGTAGTCAGGCGCCTGACCCTCGTCCGTGCACTCCCTGTCCGCAACAGCTGTCTCCTCCCCTCTTTGTGCCGTGGAGTCAAGTCGCCAAACTACGAGGGGTAGTTGCAGTCCACAAGGACATTGAAGCATGTCCTCATGAGGAATTGAAAGTTGCATTAGCTCACCCCCAGTGTCTTGTCCCCGGAGAAAAAGAGCATTTCCTTCAAGTCAATAGCGATTTGCTCCTCCAGCTCCGAGGCACGGTTATGCCCCTTGAAGGTATTGCACCACAAGTGTTTGAAGCCATATACCAACGTCAGCAGGGGGAAATACTCTGGGTCACTGTCCTATGGATGATTGCCCAACTTAATGGGTACTGGGTTGGCGGCACATCCCCACCACTGCCGTCAGTGTTTCAGATCAACTGTGGTGGCCTGGGGTGCGGAGCCCTTGAAGGTGAGGTCCCACCGCACTTCCATTGCACGTGTCCGCCGGTAGGAGAAAGTCAAGTCTATGGGCCGTCACTCTCCCCCGCAGACGTCCTTGATGACCAGGAATGGGGGGTTGCCTATGGCTGGTCGACCGGAGTGCATGAAGTCGCCACCCTCTTTGCGCTCACACAGAGTCCGTGCCAGAAATGGGAAGCTCTAGGGTATGGCAAGGCAACCCTGCTATACCAACGAACACAGCATGTGTTGCAAGCAGCCAGGCTGCTCCCTGCCCATCGACGGCTGCCGCACCCGGCCTTTCTCAGTGGTCTTTGGTGGAAGCTTCTTTCGCTACAGCCACTGCGGCTTCTTGCCTATTTACCAGTGCTTGGATGTCTGCGACCGACTGAAGAAGCAGATCCTACCCACTTTACCGTAAATGGTTTTAGTGCTGGCAGCTACACGGGAGCAGTGATTGCCTTAGCAATTCGTTGCCTCTGGCCAGACAGTCAGATCACAGCACGCCTAGGAGCCATTGCAATGCCGAAGAGTGTCTTAGCGGCACTCGTTGCCACTGCAGAGCCGGACAGGCACAACTACTATCTTGTCCATGCTGCTGAAGATTGCTTGTGTGACTGGAAGCCCACAGAGAACGAGCTCGACATGTTGCAACGATCTTTGCACATCACGTATGTAACAGACTCTGCAAGATGGATGGGCAAGCACAAGCACTGCTACTGGCACTGGCTCCAGCGCCAACTCCCTGCAGGCAAAATTAGTCTCACCATGCTGAAGCTCACGCGCCCGGATGTTATCCCTCGCCGCGATCGAATTGCCGCTCCGATGAGACTTGCCTCCTGGATTCGGTTCGAAACGGCGATGACGAGTGAGGATTGGGAAGGAGCTATCAGCCTGTTGGTGTCCAATCTCCATTGTTCTGACCAGGAGTTGCTGGTGCTACTACAAAGCTGTGTAGCAGGACAGCCAATCGCCTCCATGGAAGAAGCGCAGGCGCTGCTGCTCAAAAACTTTCGTGTTGGCAAAGGTACCCAAAGTGCATGTGCTCAATGGTTGACGGAGATGGCTCGAGATTTACTGGCGCCGATCCCGTTCCGAGAAGTCTTGGTCATTCTAGCCCTCTTTCTCCCGCAGCTCACCTTTGTCGATGAGGCCACCACGAGACAAGAACTGTGGAGCAGCCCCACAGTGCGCAAGTTTGGCCTAGTCGTGGATGTCACGCCCACGGCCACTGGATTGCAGGGCATGCATGAATATCGCATAGCCTTTCCTTCGGGGTCGCAAACAGCTATTTTTTGCCCGGCGCACTTCCAAAGTTGTAATTTCGAACAACTCGCCAGCAGTCCCTCGAGCACAGTGCATATGGGCTCGCAGGCTGGGAAGGCCTATCGAATCGTTCTGGAAGAACACGGCGCATGCTACTCAGTCTTGGCGCTCTTGCTGGCTTTTGTGTCTCCCTCTCGAAAACGAAAAGGGGATGAATCGCCAAGTGACAAACTTCGTCGGCTGAGCAGTCCTCGGCATTGGGATGTTGCCTTAGTACCGTTCCCGGAGGATTTCGTGCCACTGCCCACACCAACCGAAACTGGACTAGCGTGCCCAGCGCCATGGGCGTTCCCACCTAGCCTATGCGTGCTAGAACCTCGAGCAACTAAGCTCCGAGTGTTGGCCATTGCGGAAGCAGGAGACACAGTCACTGCCGACCATCTATTGCAAATGGCCTGTTTGGCGGCAGAGCACAAACCCACAGTGCTGGGTATTCCGGGCCAAGTGCCTATTCCGTATCAACTAGAATGCACGGTCGTCCTTTTGCAGAGCTTGCACGCCCTCTTCCAGCTGCTGACCTCAGGCAATACAATGCAATACTGCCCCCAAGCATCCAGCTTTGCTGTTGCCCTGGGAACTGCCGCTCGGCAAGATAATGGGCACATTGTTTCAATGGCCGCCAGTCTTGCGCTGGCCCTTCGAGCTGGCAGGTCTACCTTGGCAGTAGCAGGTGTCTTTGGAGCGGGCAAGACCAGATCCCTGACCTTTCTCCTAGCCTGGCTGGCCCTCACCACACACCTCAAGATTGCAGTGGTGCACAAAGAGAATCCAGCGGGTCGGGCAATCACTAAGCTGCTCACAGCCTTTGACTTAGAGCCGGACCACCAAAGATATTTTGTTCGACCAGTAAGCAGGGAAGAGGCAGAGACCAACACAGCTTGCACGAATTATGACTTGCGAGCAAGCGAAGCGGCATCATACATCCCTGGCTGCCACGTGGTGATCGTCACTACTGGACTGGTTTGGGACCAAAAAGGGCAAACTCACTCCACACTCAACACCCATATGGAAAATGTGGACCTGCTCATCAGCGAAGAGGCGCAGCAAGACATGGACCTCAAATCTGCCTTTGTGCCAACAGTCCCCCGACAACCCTTCTTTCGATTACTACTTGGTGACCCTAAACAGAGCCCTGGTGGAGTAGCAGATGGACAAAGAGCTCATCGCACGCTCCTACTCAAAGCTCCCATTGGGCTGCGAGCCCCCACTACTTGGTAAATGCCGCATGAAATACCAGGAGTCTTTCATAAGCTCCTCCGACATGGCCGAGGCTTTGGCCTTAGCGACCTAGAAGAAACTGCCAAAGTAGCGGGCCATAGGCCCCTAGGCAGAAACTGGTTTCGCACGGAGAAAGTCCAAGCCACATCCTCTTTCGCTTGCCAGTTACAATCCACCTGTAAAGACCTCTCCAGAGTCGACCTGGATCTACCAGAGGGACTGCTAGTGGGGCTAGGCTATGCAGCTACCAGCCCAGACAGCCCGTTTGACTTCCGACAAGCGCAAACTGCGGCTGAGAGATCAGGAGTTGCGGGTCCACACGGCTGGAGCTTAATGCTGCCAACGAGTGCAAGAGTTGCCCAAGAAGTGTATGAGCCGTTAATAGGAATTCAGTACCCCATGTTGTGCAGCCGAATGGGAGACACTTGGCAAATTGGTACCACCTCAATCCGAGAGGATCAACGGATTGCCACCGGCCTGCGTTTTGTCCACTGGTGCCATAATTCGCCCAATCTGCAGGCAAGGCAAAACCCAAACAACGACCCCACGGTAAGAGTGTACCAATGCCTCGAGGACCAACTCGCCAAAGCAGGCTCTGCCACGGAAGATATCTTGGCCCTTACAACCACTCGAGAAGGGGCCACGAACCTACGCAATTATTTCTCCATTGCCGACAAGAAGGCGAATGCAGAGACTGCAGTCAAGGTGGCAGGCGCTACAGCCAAGCATTGTATCGTCATTCACGGTGCGTCAACATTCCTTAGTGGTGAAGGACGCCACTTAGACTATGACCAGGAGTGCTTCACACGAGCGAACGTGGCATACAGCCGAGCCACTGACCTTACCATCTTAGCATGTCCATTGAACATGCAAGGAATGCCTGGGGCCCTGCAAGTCTTAGCCGCCCTCCTACATGGTGTCCAAACAATATATACCTATGACAGCAACGACGAGCCTACTGTCTTCGGCGCGGTGGACCTTCGAGTCACTCAGGTTGCGCAAGCCACGTCATTCTTTCAACATGCGCTTTTGCCCCATCCAATGTGGCTCGGACCTCTGCCGGTCTGTCTCGCAGAACACCATCACGGCAAGGTGAGGCGCTTACGCCTCGTCTTAGCCACGATTACGCACTTGACCAAAGCGGAAATCACCAGCCTCGTAGAAGGGCCCTATCTGCCGGGTGGGACAGTGTTGCATGACCTTGTCTATGGTTACGCAGCTGATGCTTCGCTCGAGCCTGAGTGGCTAGTCATCACGGATGGGCAGCAACCAGGAAGTTGGAGACTCCTCCACAACAGCTCTGGCCCAGGGCAAAGGTGTAGCGTGGGAAGCTCCCTACGCTATCAACCAACGCCAAACACACGTGAACAGCGCAGTGCGCAAGATTACACCTTTGAAGCACTGCACAGGGTGTACTTCTACGATGCATGGAGAGTGCAGCCAGTCCTCGATGCCCCTGAATCTGACCTTGTCCTTCCGCCGACACCAGGCCTTTTAGAGCATGGCTGTTACTGGCCTCGGCCAAACCAGACGCCTGAGGTCCTCTCCGTCTCCGACCGTGACCCAAGCAAAGAGGAACAAGCAGTGCAAGTGGGAGAATCGCCGACCTCCCCTGCGGTCACAGATGCGAATATGGCTGAGGAAGACGCAAATGATGCAGTTTCAATCCACAGTTCCTCCTCTGAGTCGCCCACTATACCGAGCACAGAGCACCCTGAGGAAGCCGATGAGCACATGGCAGATGATGCTGGAGCTAGCACCTCCTCAGCAGAAGAAGAGGGCGATTGCCTTAGCAATCGTCCGGCCTTTCCTGATGCATCTCCCGAGCGAGATGAAATGCTGGATGCAGAAGATGATGCAGGGAGCGTGCTGCCTCCACAGGAAGTGGACCCCCAGAGTAGCAGCCCCACATCACAATCATCTGAGTCCCCAATCAAACGAAGACCAGGGTCCAAAGCCAGTGCTGGGTCAGCTCAATCCAAGAAGTTACGAAAATCACCTGCTCCACCATCCAGGCAGTCGCTCGGTAGCATTCCTGAACATGAGCAACCACCGGCCACGCTAGCAGACTTGGCCAGTCAGAATGCTCAAAATCCGCTAGCTCCTGCCTGCAGGAATCCTACGACACCACCTGGCCGCCCTGAATCTGTGCAAGAGCGCCCATCTGAGATGACTGAAATCGACATTGCCGGTGATCAAGAGAATACAGAGTGTGGAGGCACGGCCGACACTGATCTCCAATTGGAATCCGAGCAGAGAGCCATGCAAGTCCTATACGACTATCAACAGGCGGCTCGAACGGCCAGCAAAACTGCCAGGCAAAGGGCGCCGCTCCCTGCATTGCAGACTTATAGTGACCTTCCTAGGGAATGGCCGATGGCGAGACTTGCTATTTCCAGCAAGCAAATCAATCGCCTTGTCCGTACGTTTCTTTGGAGGAGGGTGACAGAACAAGCACTCCATGGCTCCTCCTTTGTGAACATTCCAGATGAAATCAACCAGGCCTACATAGGGGATCTCATCCGTATAAGTGAAGCCTTTGCTGCTCCCCTATCCAACCTCTTTGCTTTTGTGAAGAGTGGGCATCCGGCATGTCCCTTCATCACGCACAAACAGCTCGCCCTCTACGCAAACCCCCGATTCTGGCAATATGGTCTCCTGGCCTTCATCGCTAGGCGCTGTTCCTTTGATAATCAACATAGACACCAGAGTCCAGGTCCAGCAAATGGAGAGGAAGAAAAATCACAAACGACAAATGAAAAAGATGTTGATGCCCTCACCTTTATGCGCACTGTCCTCATGTCCTTTGTTAGGGGAATGGAGTATGGGGAGCAGACATTGCCCACCAATGACCTTTTCGTCTATCTACCAGTACAAATCCTGTCTGACCTGGTCGTCGCCATGGAACAGCAGGGCTTCACGCCTGCGGAAGTGAAAGGGGGTTATGGATATCGGCCAAAAGAGGAAGATGCTGAGGACAATCCCCTGCTTGTGGTGGGAGTGCACACCAAGGATATTGTTTATGACCGGTACCCCCGAATGCCGGACACGTCCTGGGCAGAAAGAGCCTACTTTAGTGGTGCCCTTGACCCGTCTTTGGGACAATCTTTCTCGTTTCCCTCCCTTCTGCAGTTGAGGTTGCGTATCGAAGTCCCCTTGTGGCGAGACCTGACTACTGCCAAACACCCCAATGCCGACCTGCAGAAGAAGACTCTGCCTCTGACATTACTGGGTCAGCTGAACGGTCGCCTAAGCTTGCCCTCCCCGTGCCAGTGGGGCTTGCTGAACCGCCGGAAGTTGGCACAGAAGAGGCCACGGAGGACGAGGACATGATGGCTGAACCCAACTACACCTTTGCCAAGGGATATGGACGCTTCGGCATAGGGTATACCCGATTAGCAACGGCGCTTGGCAACTTCGAGCAAGGAAGCATAGAAGCAGAAAGTGCTATTGTGGCTCAGTGGCTGACCTCTGGGCTACGTGTTGCCATGGCCCGCACAGGATGGCATCTGCTTTCTCCCCGCCTGATGTTGACCAAAGTCCCTGAGTGCGTCCTCAACGACTACTACCACAAGGGATATCCCCTCACTCCGAAAATGGCAGATCGCCCATACAACCAATATGGCACACAACTCTATACTAAAGAACGATGGGATCAGCTCTGTGCATGGCTCACTGGGAACCCCAATTTCAGGCTTCAACTCAAGGATCATAAGCAGGCGCTTCGAGACCACATGGGCTATAGTCAAGAAGCCCCTGACCCGGGTAATAAAGCTCGCCGAACGGTCCCCCCGACAGAATCGGGAAGTTCCTCGTCGGCAGCGTGGTCTTCCTGGCACAGTAGGCCCTCCCCATCGCCCTCGCCCTATGGGTGGTCCTATGGCTGGTGGCAGTAAGATAGTTGGCAGTGGGACTCATCCCGACCAGCAACCGTCTCCGAGTGGCTCGATCCCTTCCAGAAGGTGGGTGGCCTTAGCCACCCTCCTGCTTGTAGCTCAAAAGTCACAACAGGGTTCGCAAAGGTTATGTCTTCAGTGTCTCTGTACTTGGCTCAAGCAAGCATAGTAACCAAGTTCGAGCTACCGCCCACGCGACCATGCCGACTCCCAAAGACCGTCATGAGATCAACCTCGAGTTGGTTACCATAGCAGGTACGGTATATGCAATGCAGACAGACCTCTCCCACTATGAGGATGTGGCAGAGCTTGAAGATGACATTCTCTGCTTTCTGCCGACAGTCTCTGATTTAGAGGTCTTCGGCTGTGAACTGGAGTTGCTCAACCTTCACACACAGCAACTCCTGCCAGAGGCATTTCGCACTGTGCTCCTGCAACGACCGCAGCTCCAAATTGTAGTTCGTCCCTGTATGGTAGATGGGCACTCCGTCTGGCAGTTCCAGGATGACGGCAAGGAGAGCTACCCCAAAGCTGTTCGTGTCCCGCCCAACCCGCGGGGGGCAATTGCCGACAGAGCATTTTATGCTGCACCATCGCTCCGGCGCGTAGAAGTGGCAACTGGCATTCAACATGTAGGAGTTGCGGCCTGGCAGACGTGTCAGCAACTGCAAATTGTCAAGCTCCCACCCTCGGTCATAAGTCTGGCGGAAGGGGCTTTTCAAGGGCGCTTGCCGCTCCGGGGTGTGTCCACTGCGGTCCAAGGGTGTTTGCGGAGTGCTGCTCCTAGGTCGAGTTGGGGCCAGTCATGAAACAGAGGACAGCAGCGTCCTGGCACCAGGGGCACAGCTGGGCAAATATGCCTTTGAGAGTCCTCACGCTTACAACCATCACCTTTGACATGGACCATACTGACAAACCTCGAGCGCTGCCGGAAGGGGCATTCTGCGGCGCAGGCATTGAACAGCTCTGCTTGCCGAGTGACTTCCACAATATCGGGCCGCGGGCCTGTGAGAATTGCAAAAGCCTTGTGGAGGTCAACCTCATGAGCACGTCGCCTTAAACTGGATGTGGCTCCCGCCACGACTCACGCAAATTGGCAAAGAAGTTTTTCTGAATTGTGTGGCACTGCAAGAAGTTGTCATCCCGACGGAGCTCAGTGATGTAGGCAACCGTGCATTCTGTAGGTGTGAGCAGCTGCAACGATTTACCCCCCTGGATTGGGGTGACATTGAACAGGGGGTTCAAGCAGAGCATAATGCCTTCTTTATGTGTTTTTTTCCACGAGTACGGACGCCGTGTGGGCATGGTGCCCAGGTCATCGTTGAAGGAAGGGAAGAAAGACAGATGGTGGAGGAAGGAACGAAGACCCCAAAAACCAACCCAAAACCAAACACCCAAGCCCGCAGGCCGACTCCACCATCTTGTAGTCTTCCCTATACACTAGGTGAAACGTGTGAAACTGAGACTAGTGACAACTAGTGGGCCTGAATTCGCAAAAGAAGAGGACTGCAGCGCAAGCTGTGTTCATGGAAAGCCGCCTAGAAGGCTTCAAACGGACTTTCCTTACCAAGTGTTGGTGACCAGCGGCCACACCACAGTGTGGCAAAACAAGGTCACTTTGCAGGTCAGGTGTCTCGCAATGCTCCAGCAGTGGTTGTAATCAGGCCAACCGAAAGTGCGAAGATCTAAGCAGCAATCCATGGAAAAGACCATACTTGTAGCGCAACCCGTTCCACCGGTGGCGCATACAAGGCCAGTCACATGCTGCCAGACAGAATTCAATTACGGCGGCAATTCCTAGCGAGAGAAGCCTGCAGCTAAGGGTGAATCGGGCACCACCTCCCCATGGGGAGGCAGACCCAACACCCTTCGGCACTCAACGGTGCCAAAAAGGGGATGTCACTTGAGTCTGTGCGGCGCTGTTTAATGGCAAAAGGTGAGAGGTGCGTGCAAGGCCCGTGTGAAACCTGTGAAACATTGAGCTCTCCTAGCATGATATCTGTACCTCTTTGTACAAAATTGGAAATGTCGGACATCAACAGCGGGAACTAAGGTTCCCCCTGGGCATCCTTCATTGCCACTATCTACCACCCGCCGTGTAGGAACGCAGAACTAAGGTTCTCGCTCCTATCGGCTCACTTCGCAGCGGATGGCGAGAAGAGGTCATGGTTCTACTTGGTGTCTGTGCATTTTGCTTGCCATATATGCCTGGAAATCCTCCTTGTCCAATGCCCAAAAACTGGCACTTGGCTCTACTCACTGCTCACGTCGCACTTGCTTCTCTCCTGGCTCTGAAGCATAGCTTCGTTGAGGCTGGTTCTAGATAGTTTGTGTCGCCCAAGGTCGTTTGCGTTATAGGTCATCGAATGCTATGGTGCCGAAAACTTGCATCTCGGGGCGACCACGACCCGCAGCATTTGACACCGAAACCAGTGACCGACTACTGTGTCTGGCAGGTGGATGATTTGCCGTTGTCGACATCACCGCCACGCCGAGACCCTTCTCTATCCGACAGCCTCTGGGCGCTTACTCCATGTATAACGGAAGGCAACTATGGTTAGTGACTCGTGTTGAGGAGTACTGTTTCGCAGTTGCTGGCCTACTCCGGACCCGAGCTAAGGCTCGCACCCAGACCCTAACAAAATTGATAGCAGGGCCACGACAGCTGTGGATGGAGGGATGATCCTCTATCCTAAGCCAGGGGTGTAGCCCATGTCTGGGATCATGTGCAGCCAGGGTGGCCATTTCATGGCCGGACAGATGGCAAAAGCATTTTCTTCAGCATAAACCCCATGCCATCTGCGTGTTCCGGGCATCTTGACCAGCCTCCGAAGGGCAGTGCAGTCCAAGAAAGCCCTACTTCCAATATACTTGAGAGCAGGCGGAATGGCAAGCTCAACAAGGGCGGCACAGTTCATAAAGGCTTTAACTCGGATTGTATGGAGGGTTGTCGGTAGGAAGACTTCCCGAAGGCTAGTGCAGTGGGCAAAAGTGAATTCCGGAATTTCTTCAATCATGGTGTTACGGAGGTCAACACTGTTAAGCAGTCGACAACTGTCACAAGCGTGCGCTCCTATGGCTACAAAGTGCTTTGGGAGAACAAGCGTGTAGATGCCTGTAGAGCTGAGGCAGCCCGGAGCTAGCTCTCTGGTCCTGTCTTGCTGGGTTAACCCGTTCAATTCAGATCGGGGGGATGGAACCTCACTCACGGTGACCTCTGCAAGGTTGATGCACCCTTGGAAGAGGTATTGCCCGAAATTGGTTTCCCCGCTGAACACGTTTACAGCTCCACCCGATGCATACACACGCTGCAAGGAACAACATTCCGAAAAGGCTTTGTAACCAAAATCGCGACAACCCGGAGCCAAGACACTATTTAGGAGCTTGCAGTCCCGGAAGGCATTATCTGCAATGCCTACCACTGTGGCCGGCAGTTTGACAATGCGGAGTTGCCGGCAATCTTGCCACGCTTCTGCACCTATGAGCCTGATCCCTGTCTCGACGCTAACGTGTCGCAAGCGTGGCACACCTGCAAAGGCCCATTCTGGGACAGTTTCTTCTGAGTTCATTGGGACATGAACAGCTAAGGGGACTTGATCAATAGGATAACCACCGAGCTGTTCTTGTTCTAGCAGGGTAACACTACAGTCCCTGAAGACCATGGTGTATTCTCTACCTTGCTGCAACTTATCCCAAATTGGGTCCTCTAGGTAGGTTTGCGTGGCGGTGTGTAAAAAGTCAATGACGCACCCAAAAACTTGGAGGTCAGTGACCGAGGCCAGATAATCCATAACCTGGTCTTCTAAATCTGTAAATCGGTCGAACTTGGCGACACTGAGAGAGACCTTAAAGGTTGCCCCCCGAAAGCGTAGTCAGCAGCAGGGGGCATTCCATGACTGGCTCCTTTTCGATGGGAGTGCTACTCATGGGTGTACTGCCAAGCTCTTTTTGCGGCAGGCTATTGGCTATCATTGTGCAAGCCACTGGTGTCCAGTCTGCACATGGGCTGTTCCTACGGCCGGGGATGTTTCCTTAAGACAGATGCTAAGGCACCTACCTTGAGCCTCTCATCGCTTGGCATAATGCTAAGGGTACACATGGCTTGGCTCCTTGTCAGAGCGGTTGGCATGGCAATATTCATGGCAATGTAGCTCCGTAGAGTCTACCATGGACTTGCATGATATTGGCAATATTCGTGGCTGAGTTCCTCGTCAAAGGCATCAGAATCTGGTCCTTCCGCGGGGAGCAGTTCCAGCCAATGAGGTTTTTCAAATTTGTCGCACATTAAAAAAGCATTGTGCTCTGCCTGCACACACTGTTCAATGTCTCCCCAATCTAGGAGGGTAAACCGTTGCAGCTGCTCGCACCCGCAGAAGGCACGGTTGCCGATGTCACTGAGTTCTGTCGGGATGACAACTTCCTGCAGCACAACACAATTAAGGAAGGCTTCTTTTCCAATTTGTATGAGGCGTGGTGGAAGCCATATGCACTGCAACGCTACACAGTGGGCAAAGGTGGAAGAGAGCAGGGCTGTGATCTCTGTGCTCATGAGGTTGACTTCCACTAAGCTTTTGCAATTTTCACAGGCCCTCGGCCCGATGTTGTGAAAGTCATTCGGCAAACACAGCTGTTCAATGCCTGCTCCACAGAATGCTCCTTCAGGCAGTGCTCGCGGTTTATGCGTGCGATCCGCGGCAAAGGTGATAGTTGCAAGCGTGAGGCAACTCTCGAAAGCATCGCTTGGTACCTTTGGGCTCCCTCTTGGCGCACCCTGGGGCGGTACCCTTTCCACCACAAAGGACCGACAAGCGGTGGTAAGCCACAACCTGGGTCCAATGCGGCCTGCAGAGGTTCCCACATGAGGAATTTCGGTTCTTGACCTTGTGTCCTCCCCCTTTCGGGTGTGGTCCCCATCACCGCCCAGGGAAATGAATGGTCTGGATGATCTTCACCTTTCTTTTTCGAGATTGGTGTAGTGATTCCCTTTCACGTCCCTGGAGGTCGACTTCTGGTCCTTGTTGTGTCCTGGCTAACGGTCAAAGTTCGTGTGAGGGTAGCCAAGCTCCACACGGATCAGACCGTCGGTTCCTCCGTGACGAATGCCAGTTTTCCAGTAGTCACGGTGTCCGGGGTAACCTGGACCTCCACCTGTCTCTTCCCTTTTCTTCGGGTTTGGGGGTCATAGGTGGGGTGGGATCGCTATCGACGGACGTGGAGAGGAGTCACGGAACCAACCCCAGAAGAGAAGGAACCGATCATCCAAACCATTCATTTCCAACCACACCACCAAGTCAACAACCAATCAATGAAGTGCCCTTAGCAGAGACTCCAGGAGAACGCCGGAAGAGTCTCCACGCAGGGGTTCACTCAACTTGCCTGACCATCCAAAGGAACAACCACAAGGGCCCGTGTCCCAAGGAGTAGATGGCGCTGTGGCCCGTCGACCACGCAGCACCAGTTGACACATCCAAGTCACCAAGGACAGCATCAACTGGCCGGCTAGGGAGTGTGACGTGACCATGCCCGTTCATGGTTCCAGGTCGGTGGATCCTAAGACAATCGTTAAAGGCGCGCACAGTCCTCCCCACCAACCTTGGGACCCTCGCGGGTCCACGCTCCCTCTTGCAGACTAGGTATCGGGGACCCCATCCCCCTACCCATCTGCCAAGCTGCGCGCCTGGTGCCAGGACACTGCTGTCCTCTGTTTCACACCCCCAACGCTGCCCAGGGAGCAGCACTCAGTGATGCCTTCTTTATGTGTGACAAGTTTGAAAAACCCCAGTGGGTGGAGCTGCTCCCTGCGGAAGGACCTGATTCGGATGCTTTTGACAAGGAACTCCACCACGAATGCTCCAATTATCATGCCTGTCCATGGTAGACTCCAGGTGGGTGCCTTAGCATCTGTCTTCAGGATCCATGGCCTTGGGAACAGCCCACAAGCAGAGCCAGACACTTTTGGCTCAAACAACCATTGCAAATAGCCTGTCGCACATGGAGCTTGATGATTCATCCATGATTAGCACTCCCCCTGAAAAGGAGCCGGTCATGGAATGCTCCCTGATGCTGACAACGCTGTCGGGAGAGACTTTTCAGGTCTCTCTCAGTATTGCAAAGTTTGACCGTTTTGAGGATCTAGAAGACCAGGTTATGGACTATCTTGTTTCTGTTGCTGATCTCAAAGTATTTGGGTGCTTCATTGCCTTTTTCACAAACTGCCACACAGATTTATCTGGAGGACCCAATCTGGGACAAGCTGGATACACCATAGTCTTTCGGAACTGCCTGCCATCTCAAGAACAACTTGAAGATTGCCCTATCCATCACATTCCGCTGGCAGTTCATGTCCCCATGAACTCAGAGGGAATTGTCCCGGAAGGGGCCTTTGCAGGGGTTCCACGCCTGCGACACGTCAGTGTAGAGTCAGGTATCAGGTTCATTGAGGCAGAGGCCTGGCAAAACTGCCGGCAGCTACGCATCGTCAAACTGCCTGCCACAGTGGTAGGCATTTCCGATAATGTCTTCCGCGATTGCAAGCTACTAAACAGCGTCGAGGCTCCGGGTTGCTCAGACTTTGGGCATAAAGCCTTTGCGGAATGTTGTTCCTTGCAATGGGTGCATGCATCGGAAGGGGCAGCAAATGTGTTCAATACCGAAGCCAAGTTAGAACACTGCCTTTTTCAGGGGTGTATCAATCGCGGAGGTTACCTGAAGTGAGTCTCCATCTCCTCGAGAGTCAGAACTGCAAGCCAGCGCCGGGCTGCTTCAGCTCCACAGGAATCACTGCAATTGCTCTCCCAATGCATGTTGTCACTCTCGGAGCGCATGCATGCGACAGTTGCCGACTGCTTAAGAGCATGGATCTTTGCAACACCCAAGTTGAGGAAATTCCGGAATTCGCCTTTGTGCACTGCACCAGCCTCAGAGAAGTCCTCCTGCCGATGAGACTCCATACAATCCGAGTTAAAGCCTTCATGAACTGTGCAGCTCTCGTGGAGCTTGCCATTCCACCCTCGCTGAGGTACATAGGAAGTAGGGCCTTCCTAGATTGCACTGTCCTTAGGAGGCTTGTCAAGATGCCAGGAAGGCATAAATGGCGAGGAGTCTATGCAGAAGAGAACGCTTTCGCCATTTGTCCTGCTATGCGATGGCCACCTTGGCTGCACACGATCCCGGACATGGGGTACGCCCCAGGTCTCGGATGAAAACAAGGCTTTTTCTTGGCTACCGCAAACGATGTACTGCAAGTACTCGTTAGGAGTCGGGGTGTGCGCCTTGGCGAGGCAAGCCTGTGACTGGAAAGGGGGACAAGCTGCTTGACGGCAGAGTACGGCAAGCAAGATACGCAAGCACTAAACAAGCTCTTTGTGCCATTCGAACTGCAGTGAGCCAATAGGAGTGAGAGTCTTAGCTCTTCGTTCCTAACAGGCGGGTGGTAGAGAGTGGCAATGGCGGATGCCCAGGGGGAACCTTAGTTCCCTTTGTTGAAGTCCGACATTTCCAGTTTTGTATAAAGAAGTACAGACACCATGCTAGGATTGTCCAAAGTTTCACCTGTTTCACCCGTCTCACACGGGCCGTGCATGGAGCCGTCTACCTTTTGCAATGGTGCAGTGCCTCGCTGACCTTGAAGACACCCCACTCTGCTTGCCATTGGTACCTGTGGGTGCCAATCGGTGCTGAACCGACCTCCCCTCTGGGGGGGTCTCTTCGCGCAATTTCTGCAGGCTTTCGTCGATTATGGCCGCCGCTTACGATTCTTGATTGGTAGCACGCCACTTGACTTGTAAGTGCAACCGGTTGAACGGGTTGTGCCACAAGGAAAGTCTTTTCCACGGCATGCTGCACAGCTACGCCACCCTATGAGTCAGGGATGCAATCGACTTTGAAGCATTGCGATACACCGTATTGGGGTGGTGACTTGCATTGTGACCATGATTTTGCCGCACAGGGGTGTGGCCGCTGGTCACTTACACTGTGAAGTAAAGTCCCTTTGAAGCCTTTTTGCGACTTTGCTTAAGCACAGACCTGCACCGAAATGCTTTTCGTTGGTTAATTCAGGCCCTTTTCTAGACATTCTTTCTTGTCTCACCGGTTTCACCTAGCACAGAGGAAAGACTACATGATGGTGGAGACTCGTCCTGTGGGCCTTTGTTTGTGGTTTGCTGGTTTTTGTTGTGGTCCTTGTTATTTTCTCCACCATCCGACTGACTTTTCCTCTCTTCAACGATGACCTGGGCACCATGCCCACACGGCGTCCGTACTCGTGGAAAAAAAAAATTTGGCCACACGATGGGCTTTTGGGTCAGCTCCGGTCCCACCAAAGATTTGCTCGCTCCACAGCTTCTTGTGTCAGAAATATTGCTTCTCTCCATCTGATCCACCTCTTTTCCTGAGTGAACGACTCCAAGCAAAACGAACCGAACTCCTTGCAGAGCTTGATGCCCAATCTCTGCCTCTTCTAGCACAGGCTGAGCAGCGGGAGCGATGTCGCCACCTCCAAACTTCGAAGTCAGACAGAGCACCTCACCAAAAGAGCGCGTGTCGCAACTGACGCCAAACGACTGCGCGTCGTCTGAGATGAGCTAGTGAGCGATCTCTCTCCATCTGTTGTGCTGGTGGCCGCACAACCTTTTTTGTGGCACAGAAGAAGAGATATTGACTGCTCCGCTCCCTATGTCTGCAAATCCGAACGACAGTGCTGGCATACTGGGGAGGCCCTCTGTGGCGGGACGGTTTTTTTTTGCTGGGTTTTCGGACCCCTAACTGATGTCCAGAAAAAGGATGGCTCATACCCAAAAGCGAGAGATCTGTGATGACACCCTGGGGCAGCAAGGTAGTCCTGCACGTGTTGACGTGTGTGCGCTGTTTGCTGTAGAAGCTCAGCAAGCTGCGGAGGAGCCATTCTATGAGCACAAAGGCTGGGTCCGTTTGTAAAGTCCCAGGATCAATGATGAAAAACCTATCTTTTGTGCAAGATGATACGGCGGAGACGCCCGATGGGTGGGTAACGAAGTTGAAGACCCAGCGATGTCATGTTGAAAGAGAACAAGGTCGTCAGTGGGGTCGTGCTGCTGAAGAATCTGCCAAATGTGTGAGAAGAGGTGGAACGTCCGAAAAGGGCGTCAACTCCGGGAAGACAGTCTGGAAAAGGCAGTAAATGGCAGAGGCGACTGTCTGACTGAGGGGGCGCGCAGGCTGTCTCCGTGCAAGACACAATTGGTCGTGCTTTGCTCCAGTCTGGGACCGTCACGCTGCACGTCAGACCACCCACACCAATGGATGGTCCACGGCTGAAGTTCAAGCCTTTCGCCACCAAAGGCTTCGTTGTTGGACCTGGCCACCAGACTCAATGTGTCCAATTTTTGAATCTTATGGACCATACCAAGCACTCGGATGCACCCCGGAAGGTGCATAATGTTTTCGTGAAGAGATTTTACCATGCCAAGTTGCAAAACCTGGCCGTATTACCTTCTTACAAAAGTGCCAATGGCGGCACAGTGATGCCCACTGTCGTGTGAGCATTGCCTGGCCTCTGCATGCCGTGCGCACACGTCCCTGCCTCTTCTCTGCATTTCGTTGATTGACAAGAACTACTGAGTGTACTTTGGAATTCATCGCCCCTGTTTCACTCATCTTCATGCCTTCATGGCCTGACGAGTTGCTTTACAGGTTGCCCCTGCGGTTTTGTGTTTGGTTTTGTTGGTGGGTGGTTTTGTGTTTTTGCTGTTGTTTTTTCGTTTCTTTTTGCTTCGCCACCTTGCTAGTTACTCGATCTTAATCGACTAAGGTGACTTGTGCAAAATCTGCACACACAGCGCCTCCACCCGTGCAAAAAAAAGACCTGGCGATCATTTTCCACACACTGCCATCCTTTCCTGCCCCTGTCACTACCACCACCTCCTCCTCAAGACCTTCATACCATCTCCTACCACATCCACACCAGTTTTCCAACTGCTGCGACAGGGCATTCACCTGATCAGAACCCGACTACGTGACACCTGGCCACCTCACCTTCTTCAACGCTACCGTTGGGGCCTCACTGGGACCGTCGTCTTCCTTCCGCGTACATTCTCCCCAAACATTCTCAATTCTCGAAAGAAGTGTTGCCATTCAATGTGAAGACGGGAGGGAAGTTGCCAAGCGTGTAGCCAACGGTCCATCTAAGTGACGGAGTGGTTCAGGAAGTGACGTTCATCGGGCCAAACGGTGTCTTGAAGATTGGCACCCGAAAGCATCAAACAAGGGAAAAAGTTCTGAGGCGAAGCCAATGATGTGGTTGGAGTGTGGGTGCCGAGGAAAATCCTGTCTGATCGGTGGCAGCTGCAATGGGGTGAAAAAGATGGGGTCCACTGACGTAGAAAGGTGCGGAAGGTGAAGAGGTAGTGTTCCAATGTGTGGGACTTGACCTCGATGATTGGTGAAGCTGGTACTTGTAGGAGTGGAGTCGTGGAAAACCGCGAAAATGTTGACGACAACGTTGTAGAAATCCGTGAGAT
>CAXAMN010023087.1:0-19047 GCA_963970005.1 Durusdinium trenchii | reverse complement strand
CTTCGTACAGGAAGTTCCAGGTGTGTCTTATCAATATACTATAGGACATTATAGGACTTGTTTTATTCGTGGGTACTCTTTCTATTCTTTCCTGGAAGGCCACTGGCCAATACATGGCCACCCAAGCTGACTCCGACTCAGACACCCAGGTCTCAACCTCAGCGTTGCTGTCTAGTGTGTATCAGGCTTCAAGGGAACGTTTGTTTGTAAGGATGTTGTGGACAAAACAGCTTTTGCTTCCGAAGTGAACCAGCAAGTATGGTGCCCAGACTAGACCCATCGCAGTGACTTTTGAAGGGTGTGTTTTTCGGGCCCAGGTGAAAGCATACCTCTCCCGTCCAGAGTCCATTGCCTTTCCGAAGAATGCTCTCATGCAAGTGTATGATGTGATGCACGCTGCAGTTCACTCGATGAAGAGTGGCGAATGCTCTTTCGAATGTTTTTCTGATATTAGGGTAGATGATTGTGTTCTCAATCGTCTTTCTGACTCAGATCCTGGTGTCTACTGACATGGATCAATCTAGTTCGAGTTTGGAGGGGTTTTGATGGCAGATCAGATGTGCCATCTACATGGGGATCGCAGGGAAAAACGGTGTTATGTGAAAGGGATTTGACCAGATTTGCGTGGTCCATTGAACCTGCAACATGCTTACATGATTCTTTTGCAATGTCTTTAACATGTTTTCTCAAGGGATTGGGGTCAACGGTTGCTTCAAACCACTCTGCACCGCTTTGCATCATGACGCTCCCGGATGTCAACAATCTTAGCGAGTGCCCTGCTCAGTCAGAGTTCATAAAAGAACCTATGCTTATCGTATAAGAACCCTGACATGATCACACCGTTCTTTATGGCCACCAAGTTGTGATGACGAGACCCCACCTCCACGAGCTGATCTGACGAAGGTTTCGAGTCCGGCAGTTTACTGTATCTCGAGTTTTCTGTCCAGCGTTTTTGTGGCACCCCGGCGCCGGCAGACTGGGCAGGCCATGAAGTTCGGCCTCAGCCGAACAGCGCAGGAGCAGCCACGACCCTTTAAGCCTGGGTGCATGCCGCAAAAGCCTCGAAGAAAACTGAACATCATCCTTGTTGCCCAAATGCAGCAAAGCTTTGGAATATGTCATGTTTATATATGTTTATCACGCTTTGGAAGTATATATGGAACCTGCTCAAATACGGAACATTTCTCTGAGCCTTCCTGACTTCTTTCAGGTTTCGAAGCGGCCAAAGAATGCGGCCAAATCAAGGAAAACATCGAAAAAGGTGAAGCTTGTGACCAAGAAGACCATTACCAAGTCATCCTGGGGATGCATCAGCCTTAAGCTCAGTTAAGGTTAAAGAAAGATGGCTGAAGCTGGCATTTACTACGCATGTTTTTCCTCAGGGTGTTTTTCAGCAACGACTACAGCCAACACGAGCTGTTTGACACAGCGCGGATCCGGGGACTGATTTTCTTTTGCAATCTTTGTAGTTTGGACATCAATGCTGCAGGTGATGCAGGTGTCAGCTGCATTTTTCTTGGCAGGACTTCGCGACTCAGGTGTTCTACTGGCGGGATTACAAGGCAGCATGCGCCCGTGATTCCAAGAGCCCCGGAAAGTATGTCTCTCCAGCTTTAGCTGAACACTTCGCTGGCTATGCCCTGAGACTCAAGCTCTCACGATATTCTAATCGCTCCAGACATGTTTCCGGCTCAGGCCTGCCCACCAATTGGACTAACCCCTCCATTGGCTCGGTCTCGAAACGAGATGTGGAACTTGCTTGTCCTTGGAAGACCTTGCCAAATCAGGCGGTTCAAGTTCAAGTTTTTCAAAGCTTGCGTGTTTTCTGTCCGCAGCTGCAGGCCAAGAAGCACAGGGTCCTGAGCCTATTCACAGGCGTTGCAGGCCTTGAATTGGGGGCCTCTCAGTCTGGGCCCCATCATCTGGGAAATGAAGCCGTGGAGGTCTGGATTTCTTTGGCCCAGGTTCTGCAAGCTGAGGCTGGCTGTCAACTCCTCAGATTTGACTTCACTAGTGACACTTCACTAGTGACACTTTCTCTCTTGAAGTGGTTGAGGTCGAAAAGGATGAGGACTGTCGAGAGGTACTCATGAGCAGAATGTTGGAAGACCATTTGCCGACAGTCCCAGTCTTGGAAGATGTGGAATCCGTTGATGGCACCAAATGGGTTGGTCAAATCGACGGGATCCTTGCCGGCTTTCCATGCCAGGCGATGTTTTGCTGTGGCTTGATGATGTCATCAACACATTGCCCACATGTCTGAGGGTTGTTTTTTGTCATATCATTTGTCATGCCAGGGCGTATCAAGGGCAGGAAAGCGCCAGGGCTTGAATGACTCTAGGACGGCACTCCTGCAGCATTGCTTTAGGCTTTATGATGAGACTCATTCGAGACTCAGTCGCATGGCTTTTTTGAAGCACGACAGAGAAAACAAAGCAGGACTGTTTGACACACATGCTGGGTAGTGTGTGGGTCCTATTGATTGGTTGAGGCGCTTCTTGTTGCTGGAGAATGTTTCGAGCATTTTGGCAAAGGACATGATCGAGATTTGGGAGAAGATCGTCGAGGCCATACTGCTTCAATCAATTCCGGATCGCTTGTTATCGGGGCGCAGGAAACACAATACCGGAACATGCGACTTGCCCACGCAGTGATCAGTGGCTTCATGCGCGGAAGCGATGCAGCTTGATTAACAGCTTCTTTTTGCGCTGATCGAATCATGATAGCTGTGTTGCTTCTTGCTCTCTCCTTTCAAGGTTTGGCGAGAGCAGATATTCATTCTGGCATTCCGGCCACACTTCAACTTCTTCAAGGCGCCATGTCGACTCGAGGAGTGTATGGTTTGCTCACTAAGAATGGCAGGGGTTTACCCTCATGGACGAGAAAGACATGTCTGCCATGCCCCAGCGTGAGTGGTATCCGCATAGCAGACCGCCTCTCAGCTCGTGGCTGGACAAGGCTCAAAGCAAGGCCTCGAAGTCCCGCCTTCATCAAGTTGGCAATTGCGTGATGCCGCAGCTGTGCCATTTGGGATTAAACATCCTGGGGCATGAGCTGCGAAGAAATGGCAACTTCTAGCTGACTGATCTTTAGGCAGTCAATTCGTGAAATTCAAGCTTTGGAATCGGAAGAGAATGTGCCTTCCACACATCGGGTAAAAATAATTGTGTTTCTTTCAGCAGTGAGTTTGAAGTAAACACATTCAACCTGAAGTGAGAAGCATGTCTTGTGACTGTGTATGCATGTTTCCTGCTCACTTAGCGGGTCGTGCGGGCGTTCGCGGATTGAGCGCCTTAGCGTGGAGTCGGAGGTGGAACATCTGGCTTGTTTGTGACCTCGGCAAGTCAGTCGGCAAGTCATGAAATGGTGCAAGCGCTTCCCTTCAATCGAGCAATTGTTTCACATTTCGACTCGTCTAGTTCTTGGCTCACAGTTTCATGTTTCATGTTTCAACCTATTCATTTGGATGTTGCCCAAAGAAAGCCAAGGGCACCTGAATCTAAACCGCATTAAACCACACAGTTCCTTTTTTGGAGTTTCTTGCATGACACACGAGGGCTTACAGTATCATTCTCTTGCGAGCATCAAATGTTTGCGCGCTTGCTATTTGTGCTTCTGCCGATCGGAGGCTCCCGGGTTTGAAGTTGAAGAAACAAAGATTAGCAAAAGTTTTTACAAATACGTTCAACGTGCACTCTGGGCTACCAGTGACTCACGAGGCTCGTTCACCCTGCCCGGGGACAGTTGGCAGGCTTGCATCCCGTCAAACAAAAGCAAAGACATCATGATGCGAGAGCAAACCAAATGATACCCATGAGTTTTGCAGCTGAGCGGAGGTCAGTGCTATGCCATTGAAATCAGTGGACGTTTTGAGCGATGACGAGTGCTCGAAACCCAGCACAGTTCCAACGTTTGTGCCTCCAGCGAAGGGTTTGAAGCGGTCCAAGAGACCTGGCAAAAAGCGGAGTCCACATCTAGTGCAAAGCACAGCTGATCCTCAAAAACTGCGTCATTTGATTATGTCAGCATGTGGCTGCACACTTAGCTGCTTTCTTCCCTTTCGAGAAAACTACTCCTTGTGGGAAAAATGGTTGCACCTGCGAAACCTTTTCGACAAGATGACGAAGTTGGAGAAAGATCAGTACGTCTGGCCCCTAAAGCAAAGAGTATGTGTGAATCACTATCGCTCTGCCATCAGCTTCTCACCCATTCCCATTTTCCATTTTCCAGATTCCATTTCCAGGTGTTTGACCTCATCCGGAAGACCACCGACTCTGCTTGCAGAGGCATCCGCCATTTGTCTTACGAGGGGTGCTTACTGTGCAACAGTGGTTTCAGAAAGCTTATGGGTATCGGCCAAGGCCGCTTTGCTCGTATGAGCCGAGCTAGTCGATCAGGTCTCGCATTACCGCCATACGATGCACGCTACATCCCCAAAGGTAAGAAACCACCTTCAGAAGCACGCTCAAAAGTGCATGGCTTCCTCACCAAACTCTACCTGGAAACAGCGGAGTTCATCCCTGATGGCCTGAACAGCAACAAGCGGCCCAGGCAAGGCGACAATCGGCGTGATCGTGAGATGGATCGAACAAGAATCAAACATCTCCCGCCAGCATCCATAAACGATTACCACCTTCAGTGCATCGCAGCGCTGCCAGAGATCAAAGTCAGCAAAACACTTTTTACTTCTGTGCCTTGTCTAGTCTAGTCTGGACTTTTTTCCACTAGCGACTGAACGTAAGTAATGAACCATAATGAACCAGTATCGTATGTTTGAAGCGTTGAAACTGCCAACGTGCTAGGTGTGGCAAGATGATTTTGATGATCGCCTGCGTATAAGATTTGCCAAGCACCACAGCAAGTGTTCACAATGTATCCGACATCGGCTCATACTGAAGAAACTCGGACACTGTCCGGCTGCTAGGCGAACACAGGAGGCTTTGTTGCAAAAACACCTTGACGCCAGCATCGAGACCGTCAATCATACTGGGATTTGAGGGCTCAGTCACGTTTGCAAGCCAACCACCCCTTCACCTACTGCATCACGGGGATCATCGATAGTATGGATGCCCAGAAGCATTCGTGGCCGAGGAGCAAAAACATGTCCAGTAAGGACTTCGCATCCTTCAACCGACCGAGACTGACCTCTAACAGCTTGATATTCCACGGTCACCTTGTAACTGTGAACCTATCTCCGCACAACGTGTCCTCAAACTCAAGCAGAACGTGTGAGATTTTGAGCAATGGCTTGAGTGTGCTCTCTACACAGATTGACCTTCGCTATGCCGTCATCCACATCCAAGCAGACAACTGCACGAAAGACCTCAAAAACAATACAAGCTTCCGTGCCCTTGCGTACTGGACAGCAATGTCCAAGATCAAAGCCGGCGAGTGTGGCTTCCTCTCCAGCGGTCACTCGCATGAGGACATCGACGCTATGTTTGCGTTACTCCGGGCATGGCTAGCGTCGCATCAGGAACTTTGGACCCCTGACAGCTTCCGTCAGTGTCTACAAGAGTGGTTTTCCGACAGGCAACGGCGCCCTCTCGAGCAGCGACATCGAATGGTCAACCTGATCACACAGTACAGGGATTGGACTCTTGAACCTCACAGTAAGTGGTAGACTCCCCTTGTCCTCTTGTCCTTTTGTCAGTGTCCTCTTCATCTTTGAGCAACCTAGGAAGTTATTCTTCAGACCAGTTCGACCACGCCCATCTCACAGGATGCGGCGGCCCCGGTGCCCCGCATCTTTTTCGATTTGATCGGATTGGGGACATAGGTGTGGTACATGTCAATCAAGATTGGATGTGTGTATGCTTTTTGTTATGCCTTCCGCCGTGCATTGGTATACATTACGCCGCATGCGCTAGGCGTGCCACGGGCCAGCGTCGATGACACGAAATGGAAGAAGGTGTCGTACACACCTCATCCGTCGGATGTGATCCTAAGGACTGTGACACGGACACCACAGGTGAATTATGTCCATTTCGGCATTGCTGTCCTTCTAGGACGAAGAGGTTTATGAGCGATGTGCATTGGAGTGAACATATGGTATTGTTCTTACCCTATGACGTGGCCCAATCGTGCGTTGGCTCTCCACCAGGCTCCGTATGATGAAGCAAGTGATTAAGCCTTCAACTTTTTTCCAATATAAAGTGTCATGCTTCAATTTGGTGTGTTCATATGGATGCATGCTTCCTGGCAGTCTTCATTGAGCCCAAGACCACAAGCCAAGAGGAGGCCAAGGCGTTCAAAAAGTATGCCGCGATGATGCGCTTTAGCCTCAGAAAACAATTCTGCTGGATTCCGTGAATTGCTTGAATGTGTTTCAGTAATCTTTGGTTTTTCATGTTTTTTCCAGCTTTCCTTCATGATGGAACGAACCAAACTGCAAGGTGAGTATCCATTCGAGATGCACTCAGCGGCCCAAGAATTGGAAAATATTTCCAATGGGGTGGTCTCTCATGAGCCATTGATGGATGTGAGCTGGTCAGATTCCTAACAACCATGCATGTTGAAACCCTCAAGTTCCAGTGTTCCTGCTACAGGGTCTTGCACCGCACACTCACTCGCAAAGTCGAAGAACGGCTTTCTTCCAAGGGCCCTGCCATATCGTGGACCAGCCGTTGGTCCTGGTGTGCAAGCGGCTGTGAGATATAGGGGCAGAGACTTTGAGGCAGTCTAAAACTCAGACTGTGAGCTAGACGTTCTTGGCAACCGAAACGCGACACAGGTGTCACCCCCAAAATACCCCATGACTTGCTGAGGCCCCCAATGCCTTGCGACTCGTGAGACAACGCCCGCAGAGAGCTGAAGCAGAACGGTATCGTGAAGCAAGGCGGAATCAGGTCCTCTATTCCGCAGCAGCCCAGCTGTGGAAGTCCGGCGTACCTGTGCAGGAAGCCATCAGCATTGTGGCCGATGCCATGTCTCACCGATAGGGGAATGTCTGGGGGCTGAGCTGTTTACCGGAATCAACATAGAGTTTTCTGAAGAACGGTAGCCCCGCACATTCGTTTTGTGAAGAACCCTTTTTGCTAGCTTTGATCTTATAAGTGGATTATAGTTTCTCACCCAGTAGACTTGAATTGTCCATGTGGGAGTGGATGCCAAGTGGGGATTCTTGGATTAGCTCTGTGAATGGAACCCTCACCCAACTTTGGTTTTGTGAAGAGCTGTTGTAAACAAATCTCCTGGTTACAAACACAACCGGTTTTGTGAAGAAAGCTGTCGTCATTATTCACAAAATGTATGGCGCAGCTCAGATTGCCATGATCCTCCAGCACTATGGGTTGTGTGCGGCATTGATTTTGGTGGATCCCAATGGATTTTGTGAAGAAACCTGTCGTCTTTCTTCACGAATGGACTGCTTCCACAAGCAGTGTGTTTTCTGAAGAGATGAGTCAAAAATCGAAAGTCCTATACAGAATCGATGCCCGCGGGTGATCTTTGGAGCTATGGCTCCGAGCATGGGTTGTCTCCACAGCACCAGGGACCTTTCCAGAAGGAATGGCTGTGCGTAATGGAACAAATCGAAATTGCAATCTATCTCTTCACAAAAACCTAGGGTTTCCATGCACTGCAGTTCTACTTAAACCTTGTGTGCCTCGGCTGCCAGGCCCTGCGATGCCTCCAAAGGGCAAGCGACCTTCAGATGCTTCGCGCGGAGGGCGACGTCAGCGAGCTAAGGGGAGTGAGCTACCCGGAGTTCCAGCTGATGCATTAGCCCTTCCACACATGGGGATCTTTGAATCATGGATGCCGCTTTGAATGCACTTGGAATGTACATGTCATTCATACAATTTTCGGATCTAGACAATCATAGTGTTGCAGCCCAGGAAAAGGAACGTCCTTGATGCGCAAAAAACACTGGACACTGTCTTGACTGAATTCTTGTCCGATGAGGCCGGACAGTTTTGTTCTATGGCATTGGGGTGGCATGTCAAAAGAAACATAAATTCATACAGGGATAGATAGACAGATACATACATACATACATCATCATACATTCATATGTACATACATGTACATACAAACTCCTTTTTATGCTTTGAATCTACCTCGATGTTTGCGATCAGGCGAACGCAGCGGGCTTTTACAAGTTCCTGGATACAACCTTTCCTGCAAAACCTGGTGAGTGCAAACCTGAGAGGATCCCTACAATGATACATAATGATACCCTGCGCTGTTCATATCTTGATTGCTGCAAATGAGGAAGTACGCGGCATTGGATGATCTTCGACATGTTGGGGGCGCACTGCTTCGGCTCTGGCAACTGGCTCACAGAAGCGACTTTGGTCTACGCGGAACGTCAGACACCGTCATTTGACTGAGTTGTGCATTGTGCTTTTGCGTTGCGGAGATTCGGCGTGTTTGAGTGCCAGCTTCGGACGTCGGAAGCTGCAAGGACGTGCAACATTCGCTCTGCCAGATGATACTCCTCAACGGCATGCTCACTGATGCCAACCTCCCCGGAGTGGAGAAGGTTTGCGTGACAATGGTGCACAGCATTTGGCTGGAGGTGCCAATGCACAAGGTGTCCAAGGAGGACATCGGATATGAAGGAGATCTTGCGGGGCCTGGATGCACCTTTATGGTCAAAGGTTGGAACAGGAGCGTGTCATTCCTGGCCGTATGTCTTGCGGGCTTCATGGACTCGTCCTTGATCGAGGCAGTTCGGAAATACTTGTAGTGATCAGCGCTTATTCTGTCAAATTTCTCACTGCGCACATTTTCTGAAGTCTTTTTGATCCAGGCCATGCCAGATAACGTCAAAGCGTCACTTGCCAGCAACCCTTGATGTCAGTGATTGTGTGCACTTGTCGGACCTTCTCTACAGTCACCACGGACCATCAGCCTGTTTGTAAGGACCTTCTCTACAATCCACGCTAGTGACAACGGCAGACTTGACTCAGCTCATCAACACCAACAGAGGTGCCCGATCAATTCTGTATCCAAAGCATGCTATGTGTCTGTGTGTGTTGTTGCGAGGGTGATCTGGCAGGCTGCACGCTTGGATCCACGATCCGACGCAAGCCTAATTGCTTCAACCTTGTGCACCAGCTCGAGATGCAAGTCCGAGGGGGCCTGACGCCTGAGCACAGTATCCAATGCCTCGAGGCCGCCTGATGTGATCTTCATTGCGTGAGACACCATCAAACATAGCAGTATATAGCAGTTAGTGCGTATCAATGAACTTGGCTCTCGTTCCAGGCGCATGAAAGCATTGCTTCATTTGCCGCCGCGTACTCATTAGGCAAACAGGAATCAGCTGCTGCCGCAAACCTCCTGCGGAGGATTCCTTTGGAAATTAAGGAGGCGCTCACTGTTTGTGTGAGGCCAGGCTTGTCGGAACGTCACTGTCAACTAGAGTTCCCTGTAATGTTGTTTTTGTGCGAGTTGATGATAGTTTATGAAAATTCAATCATGATTTGGTTCTCCAGGAAATTTGGCATGCCACGCTTCCTAACGCACGACTCGGTGAGCTCGAACGTGTTCAACAGTGGACACTGCTCAGCGACAGGAATTTGGATTCCATGGAAAGCCGAGCTGACAAACACGGTTCCGCTGCTGCGACTTTTGGTCAACAGGCTTGAAAAGGACTGGGTGGCGCTTCCAGTCAAGCAGCGCCGGCCATGGAACCAGAAAGAGGTTGAATCTCAACTCAATGTAAGACTGACTCTAATCTTGGGTCCGGACACGGTCATGGGGCGGGCATGTCGAGCCTCAATGATCAGTGCAAGATTGAAATCGAACCAAGGAGACGATGCAGCGTTCATGTGGAGCTTTTCTCGCTTGCTTGGATCAATTTATGGCTGCTGTCCCATCCACCTTTGCGGACACCTGCCTGGTGGAAATCCACAAAACGTTTCCCAGCTGACAAAAAGGTAGAATCATCAAGAACCCAATGGCTCTAGAATCAATGTGACTTTCTCTGAGGTTCGAGCTGAGACATGGGGATGCAGACCTCCAGTTGATGCTGGAACAATCGGTTCCCCCAGCTACGTTGTCAAAGGTGTCTATTTTTAGTTCTCATCTCCAGCGCTACCAAAACCAGGCCTGGATATTCATATCATCTACACCCATTTACCGTGACATCAATGGCTCTCTTGTGTTTTTACAGGTGGAGGACGAGTGCCGCTCCAAAGCAACAGAGCTTCCCGGATAAAAAATGTGGCCAACACACAGATTAATGTGCTGAACTGCTGAACTTCGCAGAATTTCTGTCAGGCTTTCTCAACAGTTGCTCCAGACGACATGGCAACAGTGCCAGCTGCAAGTCGATGCCGACATGATGAAGCTCAAAGATTGGCAGAAGGAGTTCCATCTCTACGCCCAACAGCAGGTGTGTCAATGAATGGCATAGAATAGAACATGTTAGGTGAAACACTTTTTGAACACATGTGCTGTGAGTTTCAAACACGTTCTCTCCCGAAATCCGGTCTAGGGTGCGCTGGACTACAAGCACATCAATGATCGCTACATGAGAGGCAAGGATTGGCTCCACCTCTTCACGAAAGATCAGCGCACCAACATTCATGTCTCTTCGCTTGTGCTCTCTCATTCGAAGATCGTGAGTATGCAGCAAGACATGGGTCCTGAAGCGTCCCTCAACTTGAAATTATATAGTCGAGAAGCGGTTGTAAGTAAGGCAATGCATCATTGTTGACCAGGCTTTATTTGGCTAAACTTCGTTGACTAAGGTTGACACTTTTGATCTGTGATTGCACATTGTGGCCATCCCGCACCTTGCCAAACAACATATATCAGTGCAAAGCAGTCTCCAAACAGTTGGTGGTGATGCACCGGCAGGAACTTAGAAAGAGTCATTTCAAATGGGGACGGCCCAGGTCAGCTATCAGTTGACGAGGCAATCAGCATCTCCCAGACCATCACCAGCGGAAACAATCGCAGCATGGCCTCCTTCTGTCTTCCGCAAATGCACACCTCAACGAAGCGAGAGGCAGTGCTCAAGAACCGGAGACTTCTAGAAGATAAAGTGGGGGGGTGCCTGGTCTCATTTGGAATTAGGTAAAGCGTTGGCATTGAACAAGATATGTCATACCCCAAGTGGCTCTGAGGTGCATGGATGTGTATGAGATCAGTCTCCACTTCACAGACTCCCAGCATGGAGGAGACAAAAGAAAGAAGTCACAGCAATGCCCTTTTGACGCACAACATGCATGTACCAGCAGTCGTCAGGAAAGTGTAAACTGAACAAAAGAGTCATGTCCGGTCCCAGGCCTTGCGGCTATGTGCTCATCTACATCCACAGTCTTTGCCCGGAGCAAGGCCCTGTTGGGGTCAATCACCGACGTTGAACGATCCAGAGTTGGGGAATTGCAGAACCCTGACCCGGAGAATGCCCTGGCCCCTCATTGGAGAGTTCCTAGCTTGCGCTTCGATGTAAGAAAAGCAAACCGTTCTTGACTTTTCATCGTATCCTAGGTGAAGCAAACTTGAATCCTAGGTGCAGCAAAGAGGAGTGGGCGCCACGGTGAATATCATAAAGCAGCTCATCAGCGGAGCGGCCAAGGAACCACAAAATCTGTTGGTGGTCGACTTGCTGCCTTCGAGGCCTGCCAGTCCTTTGAAGCTTCTAGCCAAATTGGTGTCCATGGGCGCTTGACAAATTTTGGGAGGTTCGCAGAATGGTCTTTGGCGTGCTGGGAGATTCAGCAAGCCTTTCTGCTGGATGAGGACTCCAGCCTTAATGTTCGATTCTTGGGTGTCTATCATGATGATAATGCAAAGGATCTTTCAACATCCTGTGATGCATTGGCTGGAAAAGCGCTCTCTGGCTTCTGGGACAAGTCTGACAAGGCCGGCCCCAAGTCCCGTGCCTCGAGCCCCTTTCACAGGGAGCTCCCCACCCTGGAGTGCTTGGCAATCGTGGAAGGGGAAATCAAGCTCTTTGCACGCGTTAGTCTCTAGGTTGTCTATTCTTCTGTCAATCAGTGTCGATATGCGTCGATAGTTTTGATATATATATATATAATATGCAAATGTTGTACGCAAAAGTTTTGATGACGGTCTGGTTCTAAGGCTGCCGGATATGGTGCAGCAAAAATTCGCAGGGCATCCCAATCTCAAGGATCTCATGGCACGTATCAATGATGACACCGAGATTGTCCAGGCTGTGAAATCTTTTCATGGAGGAGCGACCAGGCCTTCAAGCAGTGCCACGCCAGCCACCGAGACTCGGACCTTGGCAAACCCAGAATGGAATGGTGATGGACCCCCCAATGTGCGCTCGAAGCTTGCTTTGACTGCTGTGACTACCAGTGCATTCGAGAGTTCCACAACGTGGCTAGGCTTGTAACATCACACTTTGACATCAGTTTCTTGTTAACATCACTGCGCAACCTCACCAACCGAGATCCCCTTGCCCGAGATCCCCTTGACCAAATCGAGGTTGGTCGCTTCAGCAGACCTTGGCAGAGTTCCAGGCGTCCACGTGTGCCTTGGATCCGACAACTCCGTGTGGCTTCACAATCAGAGTGGGTCCGACTTGGATATTCCTGCCGGAGAGTTGTTCGGATTCAACACTGGCAATTTCGTGGAAGTGCCAGCAGGAGTGATTTGTTCATCAAAGGTGAGTTCGCCTTCAAGTGGTTTAGGAGTGTCCGTTACAAATTGCACTGAACAGGAGATGGGGAATGCGTTGATGGCCACCTACCCTGGATCGTGAAACATGATGCAACTCTTCTGTCCGTGGACAAGAAGCTGACATCGTTGGCAGACATCTTGTGCGATGTCACGAAGCAACGTGGCGTCACAGAAGTACGCGTGATTGACCACAGCTTGAGACCACAGGCGGGGATTGCAGCATCAAACAGGAATGACAACATCTGAATATGCAAACCGGATCATTCCTAGTTTATCCTAGTTTGAATGTTGTGAAAAGCCTTATCTCTCTCTCTCTCTCTCTCTCTCTCTCTCTGTCTCTCTCTTCAGGTGTCCACTGATGGGACAAATCGATCCCTGCAGTACCGCTACGTCGTCACCCCGAGCACCATGGTCAATGCATTTAAGGGCAAGGACCTGGTCAAGGAGCAACCCGATGTGAACAAGTTCCGGGCACCCCAGCTGGGTGCGTTATTCAATGGGCGACTCTCGCAGCTGCCTCGGGGAAAGAATGCCAGCGTCGTTTGGGAGGCATGGTGGAGTCAAACGCAAACAACTCAAACAACAGAAATCATTGTTTAAAACATGGTGATGAATGCTGAGTACTTTGTAGACGCTTTATCATGAAGCAGTCCAACCTTCTTCAACCGAGCTGTGTTCCCCTGCTCGCCAGCAAAATCGCCCTTTGCCTCAGGTGAAGGTTGATGAGTCTGTGCCAGCAGTGCTGACTCCGCTGAAGCCCAAGTACTATCTTTTGGGTACGGCGTCTATCAAAGATGGACATGCTGTCAAGCTGGGCTGAAACCGTGAACCTGGCAGCTCTAGCTGTGTTTTTGGGGTAACAAGTTGTGCTAGCCATGGGTGGACAGGCTCACTGTGGATTCTCCAAGGTTAGCTTTATATAAAATGCTTTAAAGCAAATTATCTGTCCTGGCTGCTCTTGCACACTGATTTTGGAAACGGCCTGGGAGTGAACCTATGCCTTGAAACTAAGCGCTTTCTGTCGGCAAAAGTCTATTTGAGGCGCCCGCTCGTCCAAACTCTCTTCCTGCAAGGATTGCAGGCATTGGTAAGAACAAATCCCAGTGAGAATAAGTTTCATGGATGAAGTTTGTAACAGCTTGGGTTCAATCAACTAGCGTCACATGGCCGGATTCCTAGCTCTTTGTGCTGCCATGGTTTTGCAACCTGTGGATGAGTTGTCTGATGATGGCGCTAACCAGGGTCTGTCAAAGACTGGGGATCCGCAGGCTGTACCGAAAGCTAAGACTCAACCGAAGCCCAAGTCTCTGAAGCCTGCGACCTCACGTGTGAATTCAGATGCATCTAGTCCGAAGAAACGACCTGCAACAGCATCGGGTTCCACCCCTGCCTTGAAAAGGCCAGCTGCTTCCCGTGAGCCTGGGAAGGATGAGAAGGTGACCATTGGCAAAGGCTTGTATAAGACTGGCATCTATGGATTCAAAATCAACGGCCAAGAGAAGCTTCGCGTGCTTCAGCAGCATTCGTTGCAGAAAACGTTTAGTGGAAGAAGAAGTATCACTTCATACAGCAGCCAGTTCTCAAACAAGTTTTGTTCTGACGCCAGTTGTCAATCCTTTTTCAAGCAATGGCAACTGAGTTGAAGCCCGTGGATGGGATCTCACCTGAAGTATTGTCTGAGATTGCGGCCATTTGTCGGCATCAGATCTTCATGTGGCTTCTAAAAACATGGTTGGAACAATGTTGAAACATGGATCTGAACGTTTGCTTCTAAGACTGCCATGCGTGCTGAATTGGTGCGAACTTCGGGCAACATCGAAGCTGCCGAGTCGCTAAAGGTCTTTTGTTTGCATGAGTGAAAGTAGCTATAATGCTCAAACTATCATCTCTCAAACATCTATCAAACGCTCTCAAACATCTTTCACATGCTCTCAGGAAACGATGGTCCGCGAGGCTCTAAACAAAAAGGCTGAGGAGACCAAGGACGAAGCGGCCTCTGACCCGGCAACCGAGAACTTGGATGGGGATTTCGAAGGGGAAGAGGAGGAACCCGGGGAAGCTGATGAGGCTGCTGAAGATGTGGAATAGGCGTCTCAAGTTTGTCTTTCGAGATGTCTTTGGAATTTGTCTCAACACCATCACCCCTTCTCATTCGTCACTCCGTTGATGGTGTGCAGGGTGGTGCACAGCTCTGAGAGTTTCTGAGGGCGGTGTGCAGGGTGACCAGCTTTTGAAAGTGTCAGCTAGTGAAAATGTTCAGCTGATCCTGACCGCCCCTCTCTGTCGGGGCTCGCTGTGGCACCGGACTTCGATGACCATCCTGGAAGGAAAACATGCTGTGTGTGTGTGTCAAAGGAAATGCATGTTGTGCTTGTTCAAACGAACAGTTCAGCGGCTGTTTTCTTTCTTTCCAAGATCCAGCTAACCCACAGATCGTGTGAACGCAAAGTCATGGCTGCCAATGGCGTCAACAATGATCGGGTGAAGGATGTGATGGGTCGCGCTCTCATTTATCGGTGTTGTTTTTGCTTAAAGACAATGAAACAACATTATCACCAAACTTAGGTGTCGCTTGGCCTTGGGACCAACTTCCAGTGAATATGTAGGAGTACAGAGTCGATTCGGGCCCCTTCTCACCCATGTCAGATATCGATGATGGTGATGACTTTGCTCTGTGTGAGATCTTGCGCTGGGTGTACCACACCCGGGTTTTGATGACTTCTGACAACCACGTCACCTGGAATGAAGAACTTCGTTATATTGTGAAAAGCCATGAGGTTTACATGGACGACACAGCAAAGGCCATCAAGTGGCACGCCCTGGTTCAAGTTTTTGATATTCGGGATCAAGCTATCAAAACGCTTGAGTTCCGTGTGGCTGGAAATTAAGCCTGCAGGCTGCCTTGAATCAGCAGCTTCGACCCGGCTTTTTGTGGTTGAAAAATCAGTGTAGTACTTTGAAACAAAAACAAGAAGGAACAACATGCTCAGGACATCTATCCCATTCTATCCCTTAGGCTCCCCATGCCCAACGATCATCAACAACACTGACAGGCCTTAAAGTCAAAAGAAGATAATGAAGATGGCCTCAGATCAGGCTCTGATCCAGGGATTATTCGACTAGTCCATGCACCATCATGCACCCCTTCCTAGCAAATCCGCTTGCAAACCTTCCGGAAGGTCTTTGGAAAGGTGCCTGGAATGCAAAGACGTGGATGTTTGAGGCCAGGGCGTAGTACCCATGTTTGCATCACAGCCTGACGGCAAGTTGAGAGTATGGGTTCCATTGGATTTGATGCACTTTGCAATCAACAAGCCAACAAGTTGGAACACCAGTTTTTGACCATTGCTTGATATTGCTTTGCTGTGCCATCATGGTGCCATGATCGAAGTGCCTCTGCAGGCCATCGGGCCGAAGAACGAAGAACGACCATGAGTGAAAGAGTGAAGGGGCCGTCGTCTACACTCAGTGGATTGGTGTTTGAAGCATTCTATGTTCCAACCTATGGCAAAACATGATTTACAAACAAAGATGGCAGGGCTGCGGGGCTCATGAGACACATGTTCAAAAGCAAATCGGACACATGGCTCACGAGACACATGGACACTGTTAGGTTGATGTCTTGCGAAGATCTGATCGCGTTTGAAAAAAACTGCCAAGCGGGCGATGTTTTGAGCAATGCCCATGACCGATGACTCACGGAATCTCACGGACGAATGCCCCTGGTTTTACAAGAATATGGTTACTGCTTAAGGAGAGTAACTCATAAATCGTAGAGCAGTCAAAAAGTTAAACCATGTGTGTGTAGCGTGTTTGAGCTGAATATAATACACCCATTGCAGTTTTCTTTCTCACAAGCTTGGTCAGTGGTTGGATCATGTTTTCTCACAAAGTTGGTCAATTGTTGGACCATGCTTTCTCACAAACTTGGTCAGCTGTTGGACCATGCTTTCTCACAAGCTTGGTCAGCTGTTGGACCATGCTTTCTCACAAACTTGGTCAGCTGTTGAGCCATACTTTCTCACAAACTTGGTCAGCTGTTGAGCCGTATGTGACCCAAACACCAAACACCTGGATGCAAAGCAAACACCTGAAAAGCAGGAATTGGAAATATCAACGGAGCGGTCACCGTCAGCCAATCTCCAAAAAGCAGGGCCGCATTCTTCAGCCGATGGTGCTGGTAGTGGGGGTAGTTCAAGGTTGCGCATCGCCTCAGGCAGCGTGGCTGTCACCGAGTCCAGCGGCTTCATCGTGTTCGCTGAACCATTCAATCCATCTCCACAACCTCGAGCATCGTGGCCAGGAGCAAGACCAGGAGGAGTGTCAGGTGGTCCTCCAAAGCTTCATGGGCTCCCCTTGTTGTTCCCGCCGTCCTTCAGCATTGGCGCTCGGCTTCTTGACATCCCGAGCAAAGCAAAATACGTTCACGAAGACGTTCAACATCTCCCAAGCCCGGACTTGGTACCGGATGAGATCCACCTGCAGTTGCAGCTGCTCGAACATGAGACTCCCCTTCGCTGCCTGCTGAAGCGAAGTGCTCCAGAATGGATTCACCGTCCTGAGAGGTCCCACCGGTGTGGTAGGATATGGATCCAGCACGCGAGGATGTAGAGCATCACGTCCAGCCACAGCCATGTAGGGCGATGCACCCATGCGCTCAGCCTCCATTCCGCTCTGGATGAACTCCGAGTCCGGTACCGGCGTGAACTCCCTGACTCCCTGATCGCCGGGGCGAAGAAGAGGATCAAGTAGGGTTGGCTGCGGACTTGGCCTTTGAAGAGCATGTTGCAACACTTCAAATGACTGCCGTACTGCCTCCTGCAAATGCCCAAGTCTCATAGCCTGGCCTCTTGGGTCATTCAACAGCTGTCGAACTTCACGTTGTCCTTGTCCTTCCTTGGCCTCCTGAGGATGGAGCCATCATGGAGCGGCCACCTTGGCCATGCTCACCGCCAGCTGCCGCGCCCAGCCGCTTGATCTCCGTCGCTGCCACAGGCACTGATTGCGCGCGCGCGCCCTCATCTCCTCTTCGATGAGTGCATCCAGCCGCCTATCGGCCACACCAACCTCCACCTGAGGCGCTGGAGCCTTCGCCTGGTCTTGGGCTTGTCGTTCCCTCGACCGCTGCTGCTGCCTGCGCCGCCGCTGCTCCATGAGCTCGATCCAAAGGATGCCAAGGCGAGTACCTTGGGCTCATAACCTAAGGAAGATCAAGTGCAAAAAGTCGGGATCGGCGCGTCGTCCCTTTTCTTGAGCCATCGAGCGAGCGCACATCTAGTTTGTGCAAGTCAAATGAAACATGCGATCGAGGTCGATCACGAACCGTTCACAGGAACAAATATATATTTTGCTGGAAACACGACCACCGATGTAGTCCATACACATAATGCCATTGAATATATGAGATACGACCACACCAACTCAACGATAGAAATTGAGACAGAACTACAAGTGGAAAGCGGTTTCAAGACAGACACCATTGACAGTTTAACCAACACAGATTTAGTGATGTCAAGAAACGGAGATGAGTTTATGCGGTGTCAATCAGCACCAACGATGATTACGTTTCTACCAAAGTTAATTGTAATTCATTTGATAGTAACGGTGATAATGATGTTTCATACAGAAGGAATGGTGTTGAATAGTTTAAACTGGATGATGAATAGCATTGTTAATGTTGCCCCCGGTGTTGGGCTATCAGTTGTTGAAGTATGCAATAATATCATTAACAGTAGGTCAGTTGGAACAGACATAGTCTTTTATGGTGCTAATAGCGATGGTGTAAGCACAGCGACGGTTGAATAAATGAGATATGACCACGCTAATTCAATTTTGAATACTTTTTCGGGTATTACCTTTTCAAGTGGTTTGAATTCACTAACGGTCAATGGTGATAGTCTTTTAGATGGTAATATTACAGCAACAAGCAATATAAATATATTGAACCAGAATAGGATATACTTTGGTGATAGGCATTATGTGAGAGAGGACGGAGGAAACAAAAGATTAAAGTTTCATAGTGGCGGTTCTGGTGATTATTTTAGGTTCATCATAGGAAATGAAATCTTTGAAGCGGCACGGATAATGGATATAACAAGTTCAAACGTTCTGTTTAGACAAGATATAGTAGCGCTTAAGAATTATGCGGATGTGAAAAAGCAATACCTATGACAGTTATGACAATGACAACGTTTTCTTTAAAAGGAACGGTGTGGAGTTTAGGATATTTACACCGGGTGGTGCTATAAGAATACCTCAAACCATTATGTTGGCAGGCGGTGATATTCAATCTTGGATTTATGACAGTGTTGAAAGCACAAATAATATAATGAGAATTTGGAACAGAGAAAAAACAAACACCCCAGCAATCGCCTTTGGTTGTGATATTGACGCTCATATATTGCTTGTATATGAGACACACGTTGAGAGTAGGCGTGA
>CAXAMN010023086.1:0-19054 GCA_963970005.1 Durusdinium trenchii | reverse complement strand
TGATGAGATTGTTCCCATTTGCTTTGTTGAAGCTGAGCTCTCTATCAAGGAGGCCTCTTACCTTCTTGATATTCTAATGAAACAAAGGCATCTCCTTGACCATCATACTATTTTCCTCGAATGCACTGCCACAAAGCCACCAATCCAGCAGCATAAAGAAGATGTCATCACTACCTTGCCGGAGCACGAAAGTATTATTCACTGCCAAATTGAACCTGGTCAGAAGCTACAAGTACTTCAACCACGTTTTGAAAGAGGCAAGGTCTCGCGGTGCCTCAGTAATGCACTTGAGCTCAGTGTCTATGACCGCGCGAACCTTATTCTCTTCTTACCGGGTCAAATGGACATTCATGATGTCTTTGGGAAAGCACCTGTTGGCCGTGTCCTGTCAATTTGGTACAACAATCACTTGTCGCACCAAAAACATGATACGAAGCCTGCTGCAACAAAGCAGTCGGCAAATTTTACTGGCAACAGCCCCCAATGTAGCATAAATGCCCAAATAGATACCACCTTCACTGGCGAATGTCGTGACAACAAACAATCGCCAGCACGTTCGATACCATCTTCATCTGATCACAATCAAGATGCAGTCAGTCCTCTACAGACTGAAATTGATGCAACGGGGTCTATATCCAATGAAGAAGGAATGACTCCAGGACAGAATTCTGACTCTTTGTTCAAAGATGGTGATGAACATCAAGCCGCAAATCGAGGAAGTCAGTTTAGTCCAGCATCTCCCTTGCGTCAAAAGTTTGGAACACCTGCACGTCAACTGGCAAACGAAGCATACGTCCCCAACATCCAATGTGACCCCTCTTCAGCAAACCAATCGATGCAAGTTGATGAAGGCTCTGCCTTGCGCTCTCCTCACAGTGAGGTAAAGCAAGATGGTGCCGAATATCCAAAAGGAGTGCAACAATCCCAATCATACTCTACCGAGAGTCGCCAACCTAAAGAGCTCCCTGAAGAAAAGGTTATTGTTCCCTTTTCCTTCAAAGACAGTACATCGAACAATGGAGCCTCACAGCTTTCGACAGACTCTTTCTGTGAGCAGGTATACCAAGATTTACAACAACAATTAGAAGACGATCCAAAGAAAGAAACAGACCATAGTGCTCTCTTGACTGAGTCAAAACACACTGTTGAAGTGATTACAGACAGAAAGCCATCCGCAAAAAAAAGCGCAAGTGACACGCGCCAACAGCCAGTCAAGAAACCTGCAACAAAACCTACCCCCAAACGAGGTGATGGCCTTAGTCATCGTCTTGTAAAACGGGGAATCAATGCACAACATGCCTCCGATTGTGTTGCTAACCGAAACTCAATGAATGGAGTTCTCCAAAACAAACGTCGACAATCCTATACACAACAGATACAGCAGATGATCAGCCAGGATGTCTCCTTGCAAAACATGGATTTTCAGGATGAAGATATTCAACGAGCAGTCTCCTTGTATGAGAATCTCAATGCCACTGCTTGTTACTATACGGCTGCACTGCGTATTGTATCCAAGGCAAATTGGAACAAACAAGTAAACTTTGAAAATCACATTGGTCACAGAGCAATGGTTGCAGTAGCCAAAGGATGGACTTGTGCATCCTATCTGCCGAACGATGATTTTGATCACTACCACTTAGCATTGGCCATGTCGACTTTACCCAAAGATACTTATATGGACCTGCTGAGAACATATGAGTCCATTGTTGCGATCATTCCGCCTCCCTTTCATGATTTGCTCGGATCTAGGGTCTCGTTTACCTGTCTGAGTTGTCATAGAATTGCTGAGCACAATGTTGCTACATTCATTGTCACTGGTTTACCGACTGGACTTCTGCTACACATTGCCTTCTTTGAAGCTGCCTTTCCATGGTCAGAACATCTTTTGCCCATTGGATGTGATAATAGAAGAAATGCCGGTCAAGAATGTCAAGAATGTGCCAGTAACTTTAATTGGACCACCATCTCTTGTTCGCCCTGCCGGCTGGTGTGGCTGCACTTTCAACGAGAGAGGCAGCCACTTGCAACTGACTACGAAAAGCTCCTTGACAAAGATACCTTCCAATCAAGTGGGCAGATTTGGCAATGTATTGCATTAGTCATTCATCAGGGTCCAGACCCACTAAATAGGGAACAGCAACCCTGTGAGCACTTTTACGTGCTAGAGCATGAAAATGCCAATTCCACTACGCTGAAGTATGATAATGCTACTGGACTGAGTCAACTAAGTGTCTCACAAATCAAAGCAGGTGATCGAATTTGCGGTATCCTGTATCGACATGCGACAATTTCGAGCACATGGTCCCACACGCGGCCTCCGAAGCGAATGTTGAATATAGGGCGTGGCAAAGACTCCAAACGTGCCAAGAACAAATTTGGGCAGCGAGAAGTGAGTGCACCCAAAAGAAAACAGGCTATCAAAAGGACCATTGATGCTGGAAATCGAACAGATACTATTGGCCTTGTTCCTATTAGTATGAACGAACTCCAAGCTACCTACGTTCCGGAGAAGCTATGCCCACCGCCACCCGGTGATGCGACTATTCCTCCGGAGCAACTTAAAGCAGTTGAAACATCCTTGTCGCAGTCTTCACAAGCGGATCACCTTGCATCGCCTGCCTCTCCAATTGATCAACCCATGCAGAGTTGTGAATCCAATCCACCATACGCTGTTCTGAGTATGTTTGATGGTTGCGGGTCGTCATTAGACATCCTGATTGAGAAGTTTGGCTATCGCCCCAAAGTCTGTGTGCTGTGTGAAAGGGATGAAACGCTCAGGTATTTGGTCGCAGAAAAGCATGGAATCTCCGTCAATGTGCAGTGGATACATAGCCTCAAAGGAGGTATTTTCCTCTATGCCAATGATGTTGATATTCTCTTTGATGATGGAGCAAGAATCTTAAGAGAGTTTGTCACTTTGAGTGACAGTTGTCATGTTTTTGTTATTGGAGGCAGTCCCTGCACTGACCTCACCTATGCGGGTCAGGAACATGGGCGCTTAGGCATTTGTGGTCCCGATAGCGTCTTTTTCTTTACGATGCATCTCGCGCTATACCTGCTTGGTACAGTCCTCCCTAAGACACACATTCGTTTTCTCATTGAAAACGCAGGTTCTATGCATTATGATCACTTTACCTTCATTAGAGCCTGCCTTGGCCTAGCACACATTACGCGAGACAAGATGACGTGGTGTACTTCTAAAATATCACCAGCTAAAAGACTCCGTCTCTTTTTCCAAAACAATATTCTACACGATACGGTTGACTCTCAAGTCTTGTGCCAAGAAGACTTACAATGGCCGGCTGACTGGAAACCACTGTCCATCCATGACAAAGGGAAGTTCCGTGATGTTTTTATCAAACCTTTCATGCGACCCCTTGAAGTCCTCAGTGACACTGCACTTCGTTACAGCTGGACCAGTTACCATCCTGCAGCGTTACTGTGGAGAATATCGTACTGGCAAACACATGAACGGTTTGCTGTAATAGCAAACATGTTCACTGATAGTTCGGTTCCTGCCTTCCAATGGAGCGATTTTATCCCTGCGATTTATTATCCGGCATGGAGGCGCTTCTTGAGTTGTTTCTACAACAAAACCTCATCTAATCCAGAAAAAGATGCTGTGCTTCGTGATGTCCTCCCCTTATTTCACAACAGCAGTATAAGGGTTCCCTTCCGTTTCTTAACCGACACCGAGGTTTTGCAAGTCTCAGGGCTTAGTCGCAACTTTGCCACTATTTCGCGTCTTAAACATGTCCTGCATTCGCACGCAATTCGCTCATTCGTTGGCAACTCTTTCCATCCTAAGCTTATCAGCCTTGCTATTGGCACGCCTGATCATGTTCGAGCATGGATCCAAGGCAAAACTGAATGTTTCTTTGGGGTGGCTTCCCCGGATGACGTTAGACAAGGTTATATCTCCTTTTGACAAACCATTGAAAACAACCTCAAGATGTCGGGCAGAAGCACCCAAATTACAATTGTGCCAGAACCTTACCGACACATCAACTATCGGAACTTAGTTATGTCATCAGTCAAGAAACCCCCAATTGCTCAACCTATAGTCACGCAAAAGCTGCCACACTACCTCACCAAAGAAGCTATTGACAACAGTAACAAGCAAAGACGAGAGAAGCGTTTTGACATCCTAGGCAAAGAGCCTCTGATCAAGTTTCTTACTGATTTAAACCTCCTTGACTATGCAGAGCAAGCAGCTGTGCCGCAGTGGATTTTCTTCAATGAAGAGATTGTACAAGCCTTATGCACTCTCTCTGCCGACAGTGATGCCCTGAAGGTTTATCAGCAAGAACTACTGCATCATTGTACCTATCACAGAATCGTTCTTTTTCTTCGTCAACTTCTTAGTACAATCAAAACCGCTGACACAGGTTTCATTGTTTGCTGGCTTGCCCATCAGCCGATCCATGTGAGATATCTTGGCCCCAGCCGAGCTGCAAACCTATATTTATTGCGACTCCAAGACACGCTTGAGATTCTGCTCTTCAAGCATGGTGGAGACCCTGTGCGTATTCAACAGCCTTTGCAATCGTCCCCCTGGTATCGCTCCATGTTTGGTTTCCAAACAAAACCCCAGGGAGTTGGAACAGAATGCATATGCGCCTTTGCAATCCAACAAGAACGCATATGTACAATCACTGAAAAACCATGGACGCATAGTTTCGTTGAGCCAGGATGTGCTTTGTGGCGACTCTCCCACCTTTTGCTAGCAGCAGAGAATAATGTATGCAAGGAACCCTTTGCAAACGTTTGTCACCTTGCGTTAGGGAACTTTCCTGTCGTTCTCATTGGGGGATTACTTCAGGATTGGTGCCTTAGCATCTGTCCTGACAGCGCACGGGCAGCCCACCCACGACTCCAAGAAGCTATCTGGCAAGCAGATAAATTGCCCAACTACTGTCTGCTGCTCATCCATCAATTGGAAACCCCTGAGGCCAGCAATAGTGAAAGACTGATCTCCCTGACGCCCACACCACACAACCAGCATCCAGTTCTCCCAGAAATCAGTGTAACAAAACATGCCGCTGCTTGCATCCCAACTGAGGCTTGTATTGATGATTGTCAGCTTATGACGCTAAAATCAGTTTGGTACGCCTGCACGCAAGGAGAGATTTCAGCAAAGATTTATCACAGCGCTAAGGCACTGCTACACGCTGAATGACGCGATTATGTCATCTACCCATTAAATCTCTCCGATTAGTGCAGCGTACCCTCTCAACAGGCCTCAAAGCAGCATATTGGCACACCAACCAACGAACAAATGCATCTATTACGCATGTTTCCTCCCTCCACTTCCTTATACATTTTATCTACCCCCGGCTGCCATACCGGCAGATCATGGTTCAGGACCTCCTTAATGTGTGTGGCTTTGACGACAATGTTAACTTGTCTGATGCTCTCCTCTCTTTACGAGTCAATATTGGCAAGTTCACTGACTGTATAGTCACAGACCCGTCCGCGACTGTCGACGACGCTTCGTTCATCCTTCCAAATGAAGTACAATCCCTACGCCACATCCCCACGAGGTTCTGGCAACTCTGCCACAAAATTCTACAATTCCGGGAGCAGAGACCTAGTAATTTGCCTGTCTCTGTAAAAGGAATTCACTCTTGGAATCTCAACAGCTGGTCTCCTGGACTTCCCACCAATGTGCACAAGACTTGGATAGTCAAAGCTATGTTGAAACAGGCCCCTGTATTATTACAGGAAACAAAATGGGATCAAGCCAATCTCCAATACTTATCCCACACGTGGCCTGACATCAAAGTAGTTGCTACTTTAGCCAAACACAATCCGGGTGAGCAAGCTGGAGTTGCGATCCTGTTTCCTCCAGGATGGAAGGTCCTAGAAGAACGTATCTTGGTTCAACACTACGCAGTTGCTGCCCGCGTTGAATACCAAGCTTGCACTATATGGCTTGTCTCGATCTATATACCTCCGAGCAGCCCTAAGGCATTCGTATCCAACACTCTACAAACCATTATTGCATTGACTGATTATCCAGTCTTTGTAGGAGGAGACTTTAATCGGTGTGATCAAAATCATTTTCACACGTGGGATGACTTCCTAGTGCAGGCTGGACTCACTGATGTTGACCCTGCACTTCCTACTTACAAGTACCACGACCAGGAATCCTCGCTTGATAGATTTTTAGTACCTAGTCTCTTCCTTGACGCAACGCAACTATTTGCTTGCATTTATGGCAGGTACCGGATTGATACTTGCCATCACAAAGCTCTTTTGCTCAGGCTAAAGATGAAACCGCGACTTCGACCACATCCACAGTCTGAAAAGCATCACGCAATACCGACTCAAGTTTTTCTTGATCCAGCGATCGCATCGGAAAGTCCACAAGCAGTTACAAGACAAGCTTCCCTACTTGCTCTCAAACGAAAAATCTCGCTAGCGCAGGAGACTAAGCCTGCTAGTGTCGTGTTATCACATCACAGTCGTGCCATAGTTTGGAGTTGGTGGAGGACTCACTCTTGTCACTTCAAAAAATTGGCTCCGTTAAAGCGACTTTGCAAACTTCTTGGTAAAGAACAAACGCACCTGCACATACGACAGGAAGAACTACGCCTATTGTATGAGCAGAGTGCGGATACTGACCTACTACAGTCCTGGCAAACTCAGCAGGGATGCCTTCTGATTCCAGCTCCTGTCATAGCTTCCGCTTTACAAGCAGCTGAAGTCGCAACTGCGACAAACACACAGATGCCCTTTGGCACTGACAATACAGACCCAGTTCAGCGAATTCGAAGGCAAAAATCTTTTGGGATAGACTCAAAACTGTGTGCCCCAAGGGCACCTTCTATCATGGTCCACTGTTGCAACATAATGGCCAAGAATGTCGTACTGCCCTTGAGTATGATGAAGCCATGCTTGCTACTCGAGACTTTTGGTTTACGCACCCTGTTAAGTATGATCGAGATTGGCAAGACACGCTTTCGGCTTACCGACGGTGTGTTGTGCCGTGGCCTGTCATTCCGGAGCCCACGGAGCAAGACTATGTTGAACATCTCCTCCTTACTAAGGATTCTGCTCCGGGCCCTGATGGGCTACCTTATGCTCTTTGGCGTATGTTCCCGCAGCAAACTGCTGCGATCCTTCAGGAGGACTTTCATCACATTTTAGCTGGTACGCTAACACCACCCACCCAGGTAGGAGTATGGATCCCAAAAGCCAAACAGGGGCCCACGGCTGATTTTTTTCGGCCTTTAGGCATGCCTGACACGCTTGATAGACTGCAAGATGGCACAGTTGCTGCTATCCTGTTTCGAGTCACCAGGCATAGTTTCCACCCTGCCCAAACTTTGCTCAACTCCTTTCGAGAGCCGCAAAGGGCAGTGCTAGAAGTGCAAGGAGCTCTGGAGGGCTCGTCCCCGGCTTCTGCCCTCTTTGCTGATCTATCCAAAGCATTTGAGCGCATTAATGCACACTGGATCCTTCACATCTTACGCATTCGACAGTGCTCCCCTTGGGTCCTCCAATTTGCACGCTATCTGTTGTTTGGTAGAAGAATCAGACACAAAGTACAAGGGCGGCTTCTACCTGCGAGAAATGTGCATTCTGGAGTTGATATGGGGCGATCCACATCAGTATATTTCTTCTGCCTTGCCATGGATCCTATTTTTGTCGTTCTCAATCAAATTCCGCAAGTTTTAGTTGTTGCAGGATATGTTGATGACACTACAATAGTTGGTCGGCAAACGGACCCGAACTGGGTTCGAGAGGTTTTTCAGAACATTAAAAAATGGAAGTCTGCTGGTATTGTCATGGACACACATCACTGTTGGCAAGTCGGATTTTCCAGCAGAGCCCTTGACGAAAACATACTGCACAGAGTTGAAGATGTCTGGGGTCATGTAACTCCTATTCATGAATCAGGACAAGCCACTTGCAGTGCTGCGCTGCAACATGTCCCCGGATATGCACGTCGCTTTGTCCTTAGACACGGTGACCACTGCATACATATGGCCTCAGCGGCCATACCCAGACTGGTAACTGAAGGGCACCCCATGCTTTGCCAATTGGCTGCTAGTCCATGCCGGTGCCGATCCAAAACGCAACTGCTCACAAATGTCAGTTATGCTGCTGAGCAATTGTTTTGCCTGGACCAAGCAGGCCTAGGCGGTCAGTGCATAGTGCCGTCAACAGTTAACCTTGGCCTAACGATCCATACAGGATGGACATGTCAACTCACCAATGAGACCATGGTCGAATTACCGTTGCAATTATCTCTTACCACTCTGCTGTCAAAGCAGCTGGTGAAATTCCGAATGAGGCTTGCTGCTGCCAATCGGGCCAACCTTAGCATCCATATGAAGATTATTTACTTTAACACCTTCTCGCTGAGCCTCTTTTACTACTCGCAGACACAGCGTTTCTTTTCACCAAAGCTTCTCAAGCCGCTGTACCACGCAATGGCAGGATTTTTGCTACAGCGACATTGGTTCCCGCAACACCTATTGGTTGGACTCTGCAGGTGGTTACGCATAGGCCCACTGCTTGACCCAACCATCATGCAGGCAGTCTCCCTCTTTGGATGCTACTTACGGCAAGGTCATAGGTCCCTTGCAGAAGATCAAGAAGGTTCGTACGCTATACAAATCCAACGATGTTGGAAGTATTGGCAGCAGCAGCTTCCGGCTGAAGACATACAGCGCCTCTTAGCTCTCTTAAAACAAAACAATACTCCGGCGCAGAGGGCGAGTGGATTCAAGCAGCTCTTCAAACAACTCGCCATTGGCAGATTGCTTGCAGCCTCACATAGGCACTTGGCTGCACGAATAAGCAAGAATGGTTGGGCCGTGGGACCCTCCATCCTGTTTTTGGGCTGGCTAGCGGATCTACCTACCACTCAGGTAGGGGCAGTGCCGCGCTATGCTGTTTTACGATGGGCTCTAGGAGAAGATGCTGACTTTTGGCTGCCCCTCAGAGGCAAGCTCAGTCGCAGTCAACCTTGCGTTTGGTGTCACAACCATACACGATGCTTTCCATGCGGACCAGGATATGGAGCACTCTGTCCGACCTGCCTTCTGCCTGCTACTCCAGTTGATATTACCTTGACCACCCTCCCTGAAGAAAGCAAGAGTTTTCTCCATTTTCATCAAATTCTCGTGCCTGAGCCCAAGCAACTGCCCCCAGCATTTTCTCGACTACTATCCTCAGTCGGCTGTCGCGCGAATAACTCCTATGTTCCTTGTGTGCTTTGTCAGGGTGGTTACAACTCTATCGATCATTGGTTATCCTTCTGTCCGGTTGTACACCTCACCTGGATTGCTCTGTGGGCTGCTCCTGCACCAGAGATCAATTGGCGGATAGTGCCGTCCCGTAGCATAGGAGTGGCACTTTGCTACACGCTCTTCCACCTGCGGCGGCTGGTTACTGAGTTTGGCGGACTCCGACCGAACATTGCGTGTGTGCGTCACTGCAGTATTTCACATCACGTGCTTGACCTCTGGCAGCGTATCTATTCTTCGCTACCTAGTACGCTGATTAACCTCTTCCGTGCTCCACCACAACCGAGCAGTACTGCGTGTACTGACTCCACTAAGATTCGAACGCAGCGTTTCCCTGCGGTTTTACTTGAAGCGGCCTTGCTCCCGCCTAAGGGACTTGCAACGACTCAGCCCTTTGCCAAAGGGGATACGATTGCTACTTTTGCTAAGCAGGATCACCGCCTCCGTTTGCTCCTTTCACAACACCTTTCCCACAGCAACCGCATGCCTCGTCCCCTTTTCATGCCACTGCGGGGCCACGCACTTGCGTTTGCAAGCCATGGATGATCTGTCTGCAAATACTATCCTCCTGCTAGGTGAACCGCAAGAATGGCAAGGTTGCTTGGTACAATTTGATGGCTCTGCGCACAAGCACACGCAAACTGGAGGAGCAGGAGTCAGCCTACTGCATGTAACACCGTCTTCCACCTCTCTTGTCCAGTGGCTTTCCATCCCCTTACTTTCTTGCTCTGATAATGTAGTAGCAGAAGCACATGCCTGTAGGGCTGCCATAAACCTTGCATTTGAGTATTATGTCTCCTGCATGTCCAAAGGCATCCCCATTGACAGTGTTGTAGTGCAAGGTGACATCTTGCCAGTAATCAACTACCTGCAATACAAAGGTAGAATTAAAAAACCTGCGGTTGTCGCCATCTTAGAACAATGCCAGCACTTGCTTGCCCGGGCGCCTTGTTTGTTTCGCTTGGTCGCTTGGTTTATCTACCAAGGGAGTGCAACCGGCTAGCAGATTACTTTGCAGGGCAGGCTAGTGCTGCAGCTAGGAAGGCGGATAACAACCCGCTTGTTCCCTTGCATCATGTCGCGCTCCCACCGTTTCACTTGGTGCAAGCCCTGGGCTTCATTATTCAACAGGGAGATCCAATGCAAGCCCCTGCCTTCGTTCTCACAGAGTGCCCTTCTCCCACTCCCCAGGAAATGCATGCACTACTCCGAAGGCACCCACACTACAAATGGGTTGCAATGGACTACATTGCCTTGGCAGTATCGTCCTCTCATTGCCTCAGCGTAGGGTACAAGCCCACTGTTAACTCCATGGGCGGTCGATTTTATTCAGTCGGCAATGCCGCGCAACGCCTGCCGCGTCAGGTTCGGCTGCTTCTCTTTGGCAACACACATTGGGAGATAGACATTAGTGGAGCACACTATGAGCTCATGAGGCGGCAATGCAGGGCAGCTGAGGTTCATTTATCACTACTGCCAATTACGCAAATGAGAAGCTATCTCACAAGAGCTCTTAGGGCACAGGTCGCCGAAACTGACATTAGCCTCCTGGTCAAGACATGGCCACTAGTCATCATTAACAGTGCCACTCCACAGGAAGCTATCGAATACCTTAACAAACGCATTCCAATGGAACCGTCACATCACCTAGTGAGCTTTGCACGGGAAATTTTCGCTGCTAGCCGCTATGCCATGCATCATCCTCCCTCATGGTGCCCCTCTGGGCCAGAAAGGACAGGTCGAGGTGCGCCCTTTCACTATTTCGAGGTCCTGGAGCAGCAGGTTACATGGGCTGCTTACTCCTTCTTGCAGCCGCGAGTAGGTTTCGTCTCGGCCATCTGGTTGCATGATGGCTTTTGGGTTGCCCCTCGACCGGAGAATGGCATGCTCGAGGCCCTCAATAACCATCTCTGCCAGACCTTTGGCTTTGACCCTACCGAGCCGCCACTGATGCGATGTGACTCTCTGCAACCCAAGTTTGCCCAGTTGCTGTCTGAATATGCTTCTGCGGCCCCTGTCATCAGTTCGCACTCCCATGCCTCCTCGCAGGGACCTCTCCCTGAAGTCGTGCGCATACACAGGAAACGCACCTTTACTGGCGCGCACCCAACACAACAAGAAGCACTCGAACAGCGACTCGCAAAAAGGATTAAAGCGCAACATGCTAAGCGGCGACGCACGTGATAATTCGTGCTGTGAGCCAACAAAGCAAGCAGCCCCCTGCTTGAATAATTTCTCGTCGCTATCCTTGGCAGCGCGTGTTTCTTCCTAGTCAAAATTGTCAGGGGAGGAATTGCAGCCACTAGATCTCCTTCCTACTGGCTGCTTGTATTGCTCATTGTCTTTTATTTAGTTATGTGCTTGTCAGTTTTGTGAGACTGGTACAAAGGTTTTGCTCTGATTCCGCTATCTGGGCTCAAACCGCGGCGATATATCAGACAGCCTTCACCAACGAATGGCAAGGGGATTGCTCCTACAATCCCTGTCCTACACAGCAGAACACTGCAGCCCGAGTGAGAGGGTTAGGACCTTAGTCCTGATCCTCGAGTAAAGGAGCACATAGTCTGTAGGAAGTGTCTTCCGAATGGACGTAGGGCCGGGGGGATTGGACCTCACTCCCTTTGCTCGCCAGATCTATAAACACCCTGACGTGGAAGTACACTTTGTCCAGATCAACATCAAGTTAGCCCAAAGGCAACTCCCGCTACGACTGGCTGTTGCTGGCTTCCCAAGGACTCCAATCGAGGATGGTACATGCCCTCGAATATTGGAAATGCAATTAGTTGCTGTTCCACCTGAAATGCGCAGATCCACCTTTGTACTTCCTAGTGGGCAGGTCCTTTTTCCCTTCGAAGATTCACCACACATCACAAATGATGGTGTCCTCCTGCATGGCAGAAGTGCCCTACAAAGGGCAATTGTTTATCGCATTCTGCAACAATCAGAATGTATATCTCCCAATGGATGGGTGGTAGCGCGAGGGCAGGCCAGACCACCAGAACCGGGGGAGGTTGTAGCCTCTTTCCCCTTCTCACAGCTCTATGCCTTGCCAGCTGTCCCTGACGCCCCACCTCGTCCGACACCACCAATTCCGCCCTGGTTGTTGCCGCAAAGTCGCCCCACCCCCGTCCACGAGCAGACAACTCGAATATGTGGAGGTGCAAATTTGCCACAGGCCGACACAGTATGCCCCCCTGCCCAGCTAGGTGTTTATGCATTGCAGGCTCTTACGGAACAGGATGTGAGTGCTGGTCAAGATGTGCCATACGCGCGACTTAGTAGAGAACTCATCACCCGTGCCAGTACAGTGCGAGTGCTAGCGTGCGACATCCAACGCACCCTTCAAAACATACATGCACGTCGACAGCATTGCAATGTACAGCCAGGGGCCAATGCGTGCTGGGCACTAGCTAGCGAAATGGACATGATACTTACCGCCCTGAGAGAGACGCAGAGTGCTACCACATGAAGGGCTTCCAGAGTTAACCAGACCAACCTAGGTAACTAAGTTGTGGCTGACCGACTAGCTAGCACACTAGCTCGCATACGGGCCCCTTTACCTACGTAGCAAGCTACGGGCCACAGTTCTTTCTCCGGTAGTTGTGTTTCTCAAACTCACCGCATGAGGCAAAAAGAGCCTGCTGCTGTTCAGGCTCGAAGTAGAACAGTGATCGCGCGCCTCTGCCCAGCCTGGTCAAAACAAACAGTAGCTGTTGTTGCCCATGGCCCTCCCTTTCATTGTTGGCCCTCATCAGTGCTCCCTCACTCAGGGCCCAGATGGTCGCCCTCAAGTTGAGGTTGTCTTGCGCATAAGGCTACCACTGGCGGAGTTTTTCGATGCTCTTCTCCTTACACTTGCAGAACAGCACCCCCTATTTCCACAGGGAGGGCACGTGCTTGATCCGGCTACTATAGCCCCAGTCAAAGCAGGTCTGCTGGCAAAGGAGCGCAGTAGTCCCCCTGTAAAGGAGGAGGCTTCGCCCAAGCGGAAAACAGCTGGTCGCATACAACCCAAGAAGCCTGCTCATCCTCCCATGCAGGTTACACCTGCTGATCCCACCCACGAAAAGCTGCTTGCGGTACTCTCGCAAGCCGCGCAACTCCCTGACACAGAGGAGCGAGGGGGCGCTACTGCTTCTGCAGATCCCCCACCTACTCACCCGGGGGGAATGGCGAAGCCGCCAACCCTAACGCCGGCCAGTGATTGGCCTCCCCGACAGGCCACAAGCAGTAGACTCCCGGCACAGCAGTGCATTACACAAGGAAATGTTCATTACCGTGTTGCGGAAGACGGCGCGCAAGAGCATCTACCACCGCCGCGTGCATTTGCGCACCCAAAGAAGTGCCCTGTCCAGTGAACCTGCGACGAGACTGATTGCTCCCCTTCCCCACTCTTCCATGGGCCCCCATAATTGTCTCCATTTGCCCCTGCAGACTTTTGGCTCAGAGGGAGAGAAATAGATTGACAGAATAGCTTGACAGCTCTTCTCTTGCATCACATCAGCCGACTCGACTCTTGACCTAGCCTGCGCACATCGCGGTGTAAAGACAAACTGCAAGTCAAACTAGCCATGCAGGCGCATCCAGAACCTTTGTTCCTGGCAGATGATGGTACCTACGTTGATGTCACTGATTTTGTTCGTTTTGAACTAGACCACCAGGACATTCGATATGGGGTCTTAGACCTCATTGTAACCTTTGTCTATCGGGGGAGGAGAGAGCGGTGCTACTTACTTCATTTCTTCCCGGTTGATGCAGTCAAAGAAAACGTACATACCCCCTTCCCAGAATGGACAGAAGGGTTTGAATTTCCGCCAGCTCTGCTAAAGCTCCGGGCAACTGTTGAAGGGGCCATCATCCCGCTTTATCATCAGGGCTGTATTGCAATCAACACCAGGGGAGCCACAACGTATGGCACAAAGCGAACTCGACTCCGCAGGATGATTTTGCACATACAGCACCACGAAAGCCACCTCCTCAATGTGCTGGCTGAAGCAGTGAGCGCTAGGCCCATTTCTGAGAACGCAGACCCCTTTGACATCTTTCTGCAGACACGCCCCTTTTCAGCCTCCCTTCCTCGGCGAGTAGGCTTTTGGTCCACTACCGACAGACAACAACAGCATGTCCTTCGAGTAGACACGCAACCAGCTGCGCAACCGCCCCCACAGCGTCACACAGACCGTACGCATCACCAGATCGAATCAGCCCTGCATGCAAGAGTGCAAAGTCTGCATGCATTGGTACAGGAAATTGAACAAACAGTGGACTCTTTGCCTCATGATGTGCAGGGTGCGCTACTCACCCCCCTGACTGACCTACATACCCAGCTGTGTGGCCTGGTTTACGTAGCATGGTTATTTTCTCTATTACACCCACATGCGGATGACCACGATCAGTAGTGGCAGGGCCCCTGATATGCCCCTGACACAATCGTGAGTCTCCCCCCCATGGCAGTATAGGTTGTACAGGTGTCCCCGGCGCTATGCTTAATACAGTTGATCTTTCATGAAAGCACTTTGCTGCAACGTTTGGCTCACAGCAGGTCGTAGTGCCCTGCATGCAGGAGTGAGGTCAGCCTTAGCTGACTTCATTCGTCTTGCCTTTCGTGTGCTTTCGCCGCCGGGGCACCTGCCAACCTTAGTTGGCGGGGGCTATACCTGCATTGTCATACAGAGAAACTAGAATGTCACATGACCCGTGGATGGAAGACAGTAATTCACTGGACCTCACGGACACCACAGAGAATGGAGTCCGTGCTCCCTTTGTCTTCACACGTGACCATGCAGACTGGTTGACCATGGATGGCCAAGCCTGCTTTGCCAGGGGCACGGGAGATAGTGTGGCGCAGTCCCAGAATGAAGCTTATGCAGCACTGACTATGAAAGACACTCTTAGCAGTCCTTTCGGTCTTGACTCTGCTCGGCCTACACTTGGTCTGACTGACGTTCGTGCGCAGCCATCCAAAAAGGACGAGGGGTATGCTGCTCTCGAAACAGAGGGAGAGCTGCCTGATACTACTGCCATTATTCAGACACTCATTTCACACCGAGACCTGATCATGAACAATCACACGATTTACCTAATTGTGGACAATCGAACACCTGCTGCTGTCCCATATTGGCCGGCTTTCGCTGCCTGGTGGGCCTCACGCAGAAGTCTGGTGGGTCCCCAGGACGAGAGGACTGACATACTGTGGATCTGTGCTGATGCTACTACTGGCCTTCATCAAGTACCATATTATTGGGCAGGGGTCTTTGTCCTAGAGGCAGCGCGCTTCCTGTACCCTGCACAGCACTTTGCACTCATTGATAATGACTGTGTGCCAGTTACGCTCTTCGAGGTGCAAGACCTACTGCAGCTAGCACATCAGCAGCACCGATGGGCTGATCTCATAGGGCACGCACGCTCCGAATCTAGCCCTAGTGCTGGGATAGGCATGCTGCTTTTTACAGAAGCGCACTTAGAGTATAATGCAGGCTTGGTCGTATCGATCGGCAATCGCAACAAGCACAGTCCGTTGGAACATGACACGTCTGCCCAGACCCTGGCAAAGAGCCTTCAGGCGGGTCGACTTGCTCTCGTTTCAAGAGCCAGATCACCTGTCAATCCGAGCGACACTGTCATGAGCGGCACCTTGTTTACCCCCTTTGTTGGGATAGCGATGCAGTCCGCCCTTGACCTCTGCATGGTTTGGTCCTTATACGGTCTTTACATGTGTAAGCACTTTTGGCCCATGCCTATCCCTAGCCCGGAGGAGTCTAGTCCAGGAAGTCCAATCAAGTGGCCACGGCAATCCCCCATCCCAGGGCGCTCACCCCAGAAGGAAGAGAGCGAACCCCCTGGGTCACCAGCTGGGCACGAGCCACTTTCGAACAGGGCATGCTATCAGTGCTCCCAATGCTAACAGGGCCATGCACAGTTGCGTCGCTGCCAGGAGAACACCTCTTCCAAGCGAGTGCATTGCCGCGCAACCGAATGCGACCTGCCATATTTCATGCCTTTGGCAAGGCCAAAATTGGAGCGCAGACAGCTCTACGCGAACTGGAGCAGCAGGGTTGGGAAACGCTGCCGATGGCTATACTCGGTATGCCCAACCTACCCCCTGCATGGACCGTTGAGACTTGGAAACCTGTCGGTGGTTGTAAGTTTACAGGCTACTCCTCTGGGGTAACTGGAAACAGTGCATTGCGCTTCTGCCTGCTGGTAAAGTGGCGAGCAATTCGTAAACCAGCGACTGAGCTGTTTCCGGAGCGAAGGCAGGTGGACAGCCTTAGCTGTCTTCCTGCAGAGGACGGAGATGCAGAGGTGGAGTCAGTCTCCACACCCTCGTCCGACAACTCTGCCAAAAGAGCAGACCGACTCACTAAAGCAATTGAAGGTGACTCGAAGCAGGGCAGTCAGGCACCTAACTCTAGATCATGCACTCCCTGTCCGCAACAGCTATCTCCTGCCCTCTTTGTTCCTTGGAGTCAAGTCGCTAAGCTAAGAGGGGTAGTTGCAGTCCATAAGGACATAGAAGCAAGTCCGTATGAGCAATTGCGAGCTGCGCTAGCACAGCCCAAGTGCCTTGTCCCTGGAGAAAAAGAGCGATTTCTTCAAGCCAATCACGATTTGTTGTGTCACCTTCGAGGCTCATTCATGCCCTTGGAAGGTATCGCACCGCAAGTTTTCGAAGCCATCTCTCACCACCAGCAGGATGAATTCGTCTGGGTCACAGTCCTATGGATGGTCGCCCAACTCAACGGATATTGGATGGGACGCAACTTCCCGCCACTGCCGTCGGTTTTCCAAATCAACTGTGGAGGGCTGGGGGGAGGCGCCCTTGAAGGTGAAGTCCCCCCGCACTTCCATTGCATGTGCCCTCCCGTGGGAGAAAGTCAAGTCTATGGGCCGTCACTTTCCCCGGCAGATGTCCTCAAAGATCAGGAGTGGGGGGTTGCTTATGGCTGGTCGACCGGAGTGCATGAAGTTGCCACCCTCTTTGCGCTCATACAGAACCCGTGCCAAAAATGGGAAGACCTTGGGTATGGCAAGGCAGCCATAATTTATCAACGCACGCAACTTGTGCTGAAAGCAGCGAGGCTTCTCCCTGCTCACCGACGGTTGCCGCACCAAGCCTTCCTCAGCGGCCTGTGGTGGAAACTGCTCTCGCTGCAGCCACTACGACTCCTTGCCTGCTTGCCAGGGCTGGGGTGTCTGCGACCGGATGTGCAAGAAGACCCCATTCACTTCACAGTGAATGGTTTCAGTGCAGGAAGCTACACTGGAGCAGTGATTGCCTTAGCAATTCGTTGCCTCTGGCCAGCCAGTCAGACCACAGCGCGCCTCGGCGCCATTGCGATGCCGAAGAGTGTCTTAGCAGCACTCGTAGCCACTGCAGAACCTGAAAGGCACAATTACTATCTTGTCCATGCTGCTGAGGATTGTCTGTGTGACTGGAAGCCGACAGAGAACGAGCTCGATATGTTGCAACGATCCTTACACATCACGTATGTGACAGACTCTGCAAGATGGATGGGCAAGCACAAGCACTGCTATTGGCACTGGCTTCAGTGCCAACTCCCTACAGGCAAAGTTAGTCTAGCCTCACTAAAGCTCACGCACCCGGATGTTGTTCCTCGCCGCGATCGAATTGCCGCGCCAATGCGCCTTGCCTCCTGGATTCGATTCGAAACGGCCATGACGAGCGATGATTGGGAAGGCGCTATCAGCTTGTTGGTGTCCAATCTCCACCGCTCTGACCAGGAATTGCTTGTGCTGCTACAAAGCTGTGTAGCCGGACAACAAATCGACTCCATGGAAGAAGCACATGCGCTACTGCTGAAAAACTTTCGGGTTGGCAGAGGTAATCAAAGTGCGTGTGCTCAATGGCTGACAGAAATGGCCCGAGACCTGCTAGCACCAATCCCATTCCGAGAGGTTTTTTGTCATCCTAGCCCTGTTCCTCCCGCAACTCACATTTGTCGATGAGGCTGCTACAAAGAAAGAGCTGTGGAGCAGTCCCACTGTCCGCAAGTTTGGCTTAGTTGTGGATGTCACTCCGACAGCTACGGGGTTACAAGGCATGCATGAATATCGCATAGCCTTTCCTTCGGGGTCGCAAGCAGCTATTTTTTGCCCAGCGCACTTCCAAAGTTGTGATTTCGAACAACTCGCCAGCAGTCCCTCGAGCACAGTGCATATGGGCTCGCAAGCTGGGAAGGCCTATCGGATCGTTCTGGAAGAACACGGCGCATGCTACTCAGTCTTGGCACTCTTGCTGGCATTTGTGTCTCCCTCTCGAAAACGAAAAGGGGATGAATCGCCAAGTGACAAACTCCGTCGGCTGAGCAGTCCTCGGCATTGGGATGTTGCCTTAGTACCGTTCCCGGAGGACTTCGTGCCACTGCCCACACCAACCGAAACTGGACTAGCGTGCCCAGCGCCATGGGCGTTCCCACCTAGCCTATGCGTGCTAGAACCGCGAGCAACTAAGCTCCGAGTGTTGGCCATTGCGGAAGCAGGAGACACAGTCACTGCCGACCATTTATTGCAAATGGCCTGTTTGGCGGCAGAGCACAAACCCACAGTACTGGGTATTCCCGGCCAAGTACCCATTCCGTATCAGTTAGAGTGCACAGTTGTCCTACTGCAGAGTCTGCATGCTCTCTTCCAGCTACTGACCTCTGGCAGTACGATGCAACACTGTCCCCAAGCTGTCAGCTTCGCTGTGGCACTAGGCACTGCTGCCCGACATGACAACGGGCACATAGTGTCGATGGCTGCCAGCCTCGCGCTTGCCCTCAGATCTGGCA
>CAXAMN010023085.1:0-19059 GCA_963970005.1 Durusdinium trenchii | reverse complement strand
CATTGGCCATTTATATTAAAGTTCTATATCTTATTATATGGCCAATGGGTTATTATTAATTATTTCTTGCCGCCTTTTATTAAAATATCTTATTGGCGGCATTATATACTTCTATTATGACCTAGCCTATGGCCGCGTTATCAGATTAAAATTAAAGATAACGCTCATTTGTAAATAATAAAATAAGAAGTAATTAATGCACCATCTATATTTATTAATGATGGTGCCTATAAAGATAAAGAGATAAAGGGGAAATTTCCTTATGGATTACTTCTATCTTTTTATAATGGGAAATTTCCCTAAAAATAAGAGATATTACCATGGAATTTTATAAGAGAATAAGAGAAACAGAGAATAAAATTCCATGGTTATGTCTTTTAATTTAATGTCATCCAGCTTTTATCCATAAGAAATTACTATAAAGATAAAAGCTGGGACATAAGGACCAAAAATATTAAGAGAATTACATTTATTTTTGGTCCTATATTATCTTATTTATTATGGGATTTTGCTATATTAAAAGATGTAGAAATTATTGATTAGCAAAATCCCTTATATTTTAATATTATTACCTGCATTTTTTATATTAAAAAGAGAATCATAAGATATAAAAATGCAGGACACATAGCAAAAATCCTTATATTTTATTAGAAATTACTATTATTAAAGGATTTTTGCATATTATTAATTAATTCCCATCATATTTTATATAAAAAAGAACTAAATAATATAAAATATGATGGGGGAGAAATTTCCTATATTATAATCTTTTATTCATGGAAATTTCTCCAAGTAATAACATTCATATCTTATAATCTCAATGAACGAATCTTTAATTTTTATTGATTCGTGGTCATCGGTTAGTCTATAATATATAATCTTAATGCCCACTTATTTATATTTTATGGTTTACTTTATTTAAGTGGGCATTATACATTTATATCTTATTATCTTTATTATCTGGCATAGCTTTATATTCTTATATTTATTCTCTTATCTATAAAGCTATGCCATAATAGAATTTATATTATAGATTATTGATTTCCTCTTCTTATTACTATTTTTAAGGGAATTCGTATGAAGAGGAAATCAATATATAAGATAATAAATTAATATAAGTAATCACCACCATTTTTATTAATATAAGATACAAAGATATAAAAATGGTGGTTTATTATTATTATTTTCATTATTATTACCATCATTTTCATTAAAATAAGAGAAGGATATATGAAAATGATGGAAGAGATATATTATCCGATTTCATTTATTCTATAGAAATTACTTTATGAAATGAAATCGGATGTCTTTCTTATATTATTACGCTGCAAAGATATAGCAGCTAATTTACTTTTATTATCTATAATCATGATATGGCATTTTAATTATAATTTATGCCATAGGTCATCCGCTAGGTCAACTTTCTTTTATTTTATTGGGGTTTTCTTTATATTTAAAAGAGAATTAATAAATAAGAAAACCCCATAATAATAATAAATATGTGTGCCGGATAATAAAAAGATATAGAACTTGAATAATAATATCCGGCACATAAGTTGATAATAAGTAATAATAATATATAGGAGATTGCAAATGAAATAAGAGACTTTTTATAATGCATTTGCAATCTCATGCCATCATTTATTAATTAAAGAAGAGATAAGTAAAATAAATGATGGCATAAAAGAAACATAAATAATAATATTGGTAATCGCCAGGTAATAATAATTCAATAACCTTATAATTTAAACTAACCTGGCGATTGATAATAAGATATAAATGAAAAAGAGGGGCAGTGGTACGCCAGAAAGAATAAAAGAGGAGGATACGAAAATAAACTGCCCCTTAAGTAATAAAATGATGTACTAGCAATTGGCTTGCAATCTTATATAAATTAAAGATTGCATCTTGAGTTATAAGATATTAGTAATTAATCTTCCACTTTTTTCAATAGAAATATATAGGAGATAAGAAAAAAGTGGAATAATATATGATTTCTTTTATCTTCTTATTATCTTTACCTTTATGCCCATAGGATTAATATATTTTATCTATCTTATGTTTTCATTAATTTAAATCCTATGGGCAGATAAAAGAAATAATACATATAATTAATATCATTCACTTATTCTATTTTGCTTTTATTTATTACGGTTCAAAGGAAACTTCACAAGCTATAAAAACAGGAAGGATGAATAAAAGCAAAATAGGTGAATGATAAAATATAAGAGGACTAGTCGTTGACCTGTGAACGCAATTAAATTAAAGTGAACATCAATGTCATATAAGTATAAATAAGTAAGACATCCATTTTTCCAGAATACAAATCCCTTAAAAATACCTGGAAAAAATGGTAAGGAATAAATAAAATAATAAGGGACCAAAATATTCTTGAAATCTCTTAATATATTTTGGTCCTATAGGCAGAATTTTATAATAAAGAAGACAGAAATGAATAAAATTCTGCCATGAATAATAATAAATGAATGTATGACCATTAATTTTAGTATTTCTTATTCATTTCTTATCTACTAAAATTAATGGGAAGGAATGAATAAATGAATAACAAATATATGCCCTCGTTTCATTATTCTAAGATTAACCGTGTAAACGAGGGCAGGGATTTCTTGTCATTCATTTTTTATTAAAAGATCTTTGGCATGCAAAAAAAGAGGAGGAAAAAATGAATGACAATAAGAAATCCATCAATCTCTTAATTTATTTGTTATTCATTTATTAAAGTTATTATCGCCCTTATAAATTAAAAGGGCGTATATATTAATTAATGAGGGAATTTCCTTATCAATAAAATATCATATAAAGATAAAAGGAAATTCCCATTAATTTATTACTTATGGTGCCCGAAAATTTATTATAATTCATCTCTCTTAATTTTCGGGCATATAATTCTCTATTTATATTCTATGGTTAATGCCCCATTTATTCATATAAGAGAAATATCATTTAATAAATGGGGCATCCATCTCTTCTATTTCTTCTTTTCTTTAATCTTTACCCCAACTTTTAAATTAAAAGAGCAATAATATAATAAAAGTTGGGGGGTTAGTCTATTGATTTACTTATAGATTGCCTCTTTTTTATTTGTATAGATTTCTTTATTAAAAAAAGAGGCAATAAGAATAATCCTATATGACTAGCAGATGACTTTAATGCAGCTATGCTATAAATTAAAGCATTAATCATTGATTTATAAGAAAGACAATGTAAATAAAGGGGCAGCAATATTAAAATAACTTATCGGCTGCCCCATGGCTTATAAATTAATGTAAAGATATATGAATTATTAATTTATAAGCCATATAATATATATCATTCATCTCTTATAGTTAAAGATCACTTATAAAAAGAGATGAATGATAAAGAGAATTAAATTATGGATGAAATTCCCTGTCAATTACTTATAGAATTTCATCCACCAGCATTTATTTATGCTGGAATTATATATAGACCATGGATTTTTAATATAAGAAATAACTAATTGTAAAAATCCATGGTATCATTAATTAATATTATCACCATTTTTCCATTATTATCATTCATATCTTTTATTGGAAAAATGGTGGGGAAAAATCCCATAAAATAAGTGATTAATTAAAATACAGGGATTTTTCCATTAATTAACATATGACCGATAAAATTATCGGATGACCACTTTTAATTTATGATTAGTGGTCAGGTCATATGCTAGGTTATATATTATCTTTTACTTATGGGGAATTTCTCATTTAATTATTTCTATCTTTAACTATAAAGAAATTCCCCATTTGTTAAGATATAAATGATATTATTCTTGGCCTTATGATTATTACTTTGCTTTTATTAATTTCAATCATAAGGCCATATATATAGAAATTGGTGTTAACCCTCAATGAATATTATCATATTTGTCATTATTTATAGGATTCCAGGAACCTTCATGTACGAATAAAAAGGAGAAGGAAATAATGACAAATATGTGCGAATTTTATTATGAGCAAAAATGAATAACTATAAGACTAGAAGATGACCTCGGTTCATTATGTAATTAAAGAACCGATCATGAAATATAAATATATGTATCTTATATTATTACATGAAAAAATCCTAAAGGAAAGAATATTATAATAAAGGATTTTTCATGCCTATAGATACAATTTATTTTATATTATATTTCTATCTTTACATTTGGCATTTTCTTATTAATTTGCTATTGGAGAAAATGCCAATCTTGTAAAATAAATTGTATCTTTCATGTCTTCCAAAATTCACCAATCATTTATATTTTGCCAGTGAATTTTGGTAATCTCTTATTTATATTATTCTATCTGCCCCTTATATTTTTATTATCTCTTATTTTATCTAAAGGGGCAGATATTATATTATTTCTTTCTTTCTTCTTGCCATTTCATCTATTATAAATATCTCTTATAATGAAATGGCAAGATATATATTATTATATTATTCTTTGCCGCTAGGCTACATTATATATTATTATCTCTTATTATTTGGCCTAGCGGCTATATCTCTTAATTTATATTATTTATTCCTCAGCATTTTTCATATCTTTTATTATCTCTTTATATAATGAAAAAATGCTGTATTTCTTATTATCTACCAATATTTTTCATTAATAGAAATCTCTTTATTATTAAAAGCCGATCATTATTATTGATGTTTGCCCTCTTTTTATTTAATAGATAATTGAAATATAAAAAGAGGGCATTAATAATAACAAGAACCACAGCATATAATTATTCTTGGCTGTGGTAGTTAATAATAAGAGATTATATTATTGCCCTTCTTTTATTTAATGTATCTTTCATTTATAAGAAGGGCAATATAATATAGAATGGCCAGGCAGGGACTTCCCAAGTAAAAAAGAGGGACGAAAAGTAAAAAGCCTGGCCTAATTATAAATCATGGACTAACCATTGGCCGCGATCATCTATTAAAATTAAAATGATCGCATGCGAATATCTTTATGAGCTATAGATGAAATGAAAGGGAAATTCATTCATATTTCTTTCTTATGAATTTCCCAGTGTGTACAGCCAAAAATCAAGATAGAAGTTCTTTATTAGAGATTTTTGGCCCCTTCATGATACGAAAATAAATGCAAAGATAGAAAGTGAATCATCATTTATTTTCGTATAGTCTCTTTATATTTATACCTTTGTGATCGCATTTTTGTACGTCACCTTTTATCTTATGAGAAGTAGACCGCGATCACATTATATTCATTCATAAGCCTTTCATTTTGCCATAGAATCTTTTAATATAAAATGAAAGGTTGTTTCCTCTTATATTAAGAGGTTAATATTATTAAAGAATATAGCATTTTCATTTATATACGCTGGGACAAAGGTGGGAGACAATAAATGAAAATGCTTGTCTTTCTTATTTTACTTATGTTGGGTCACTTATTATTTATTTTGATGACATTGTGACCCAGCGTATCATCTATTTATATTATTCATCATCATCATTAATTATAAAGAGATTTCTAATACAAATAATATGATGATGATGAATAGGCCATAAGTAATTAAAAGGCCAATAGCTGCCATGGATTTTATTATTTCTTTTCATTCATTAAGAAAATCCATGGTTGATGCCTGTCAAAAGGCATTTATAGTCATTCTAGTTTATGGTGTGTCCGGTTATCCATGAATTAATTTTCGTATAGTGACTCTTCAAATTAATTCATACGTTGTAGCGGCTCAAAATACGAAGACGGCCAAAATTCATTTCATTTTACATTCATTCATTTTGGTTTAGTTTATTATATAATGCATTTCTTTGCTTTGGCAATATAGAAATGCATGAATGATATTATATTTTACATTTCATGATACGTTTCTTTCATTTATAATAGAAACGTAGGTCAAATGCTAGTGTAACTTATTTTTACTTATGTAGCCCCAGCATCTCTTAATTTATGGGGGATTGCAAAGATAGAAAGATATAATTAATTTGCAATCCTTTAATTTAATGCTGGGGCTTATAATCCTAACAACCTAGACGATGACCTCACATCTTATATAAATTAAAGATGTGATCATGATGGTAGATAATAAAATAAAGAAAATACCATGCCATTTTATAAGAGAAGTAAAATAAAATGGCATGAGAGTAAAATAAAAGATAAATAACTGGCGGCACAAATTATTAACTTATGGTGCCGAGTCCGAATAGATTATGAGGTATATGTTATTACCTGTAGAAAAATCCAATAGTTGTTAAGGATTTTTCATCTATGTCTTATTTATTATTATTGTCCCACTTTTTTCATGGTATTTTTATTAAAAGTGGGACAACATATTATTTAATTTTTTATTATTATTATCCGGGCCTTTTTTTAATAATTCAATGTGGGCCCGGTTATCTATAATTTATATCATCTATTGCCAATCATTTGTTGAGTGTAAAATATAATATAAATGATTGGCAATATAATATCATCTATAATTTATATCCGCCCTTAAGATATAGAAAAGATGGGCGGTAAGTTAATAAGTTATGGCAGCTTTTAATTTATTTGCTGCCAATATATATTAATTCTTCTTTTTACTTTATATTACATGACTTGCGATTTAATTTATAATAGAATTTCGCAAGGGATAAAATACATTAATGATTGCCACAGCTTTTATTGATTAAGAAATATATAAAATATGCTGTGGCAATAGATGAAAGAATATAATGTACTAGCAATTGACCTTCGCTCATATATGAATGAAAGAGCGAATCATGATTATAGATAATAGAAATGGATAAGAGAAAAATCCACATTAAATAACATGATGCACCAATAAAATTAAATGGTGCCAATAATAAAAGTGGTGGATTTTTCTTACCTTTATATTATAGCAGCTTATTTTGCTGCTCATATTATTCTATTATTACTTATCTACAAGTGATCACATGCCATCTTTAATTTTATCTGATGGCAGGTCAATGTCTAGTGCATATATTTCTTCTTTTATGCCATCATTTTATTCTATAAGTAATTTCTACATTAAAAATGATGGCATTATTATTAACTTATTATTTATTCTTGGCGATGGCATTATAAAGATATAAAAGATAAAATCCATTGGCCATCGCTTATTTTATTATATTTATCACTCATTATTTATTATAAGATGGCCAATGGCATGATAAGTTAATAAAAGAAATAGAATAACATGCCATTGACCATTATTTATATATTATCTTTCATGGGTCAATGGCATAAGAAAATAAGTTAATAACACTTAGCCATTGACCTTGAAATCTATTATAAATAAAAGATTTCAATCATGATTATAGAATTAACTATTAAATTAAAGGCAATTTGCAATATAAGATATCAATAATTAATTAGCAAATTGCCAATAAGAAAGACATTACCATTAATTTTGGTAGATAAAAAGAAAAGTAAATAATATATGACCAAAATTAATGGGGGATTCATTCTTTAATATAAAATATAAGACAAATAAAAGAATGAATCCCTAAAGATAAAGAGACCATGGATTTTAATAATTAAAAGATAACAAGAAATATATTAAAATCCATGGTAGTTCATTCATTTATTATCCTCATATTTTATTCGGACATTTTACTTTTATTTTTATTGTAAAATGGCCAATTGCTAGTCATAAATTAATTCATAGGCATTCTATTTTTATTATCTCTTTCTTCTTTCCAGTTCTTGGAGTTAGGCCAACCTATAAAAATAGAATGCCATTATATAAAGAGATGAAAGATAAATGACATATCCACCATTAATTTAAGAGATGAAGGGAAAATTAATGGTGATGAAGGACATAAGTAACCGGAAAAATCTCATGACAACTAGTAATTTATTATTAGAGATTTTTCCGTCTATTAACCATCATTAAATTATAAAAGAAATCAATAAATTTAATGATGGTTTCTATCTTATGACCTCTTAAAATAAGAGGATATCATTCTTTAATTCTAATATGAATGATAGGTCATAGGCTAGTCTATATTATAATGTCTTTGGCTTCTTTTTCATATTAAAAGATTAGTAAATAAAAAGAAGCCAAATATTAATCATTTATTTATATTATTGTGCACCCATCATATTTATCATCTTATTTATTTATGGGTGCACATATTATTATTTATTATTCATATATCTGCCATTCATTAATATAAAAGATGATGATAAAATGAATGGCAGAATAATATATTAATTAATGATTGGCCAACCCACTAATTTCTACATCTTATTATATTTAAAGTGGGTTGGCAAAGATATATATATTATTATATTATTTATGGTTTTTATCTCTTATTATCATTACGCCTTATCATTTTCTCTTATTATCTTCTGTATTCTTATAAGGCGTAATGAAAGTAATAATTAAAGTAAAAGAAAGATAATAATAATAATACAATAAATATAATGGTGTTAACCCCCTAAATAAATAGTGACCTAGCAACCGCAAAGTGCATATGCTTGGCACTTTAGTTTATGCGATATAGCATATTATTTATTATCTTTTACATGTAATTATATAAGACTCATGAATTTTAATGAAAAAGGGATTACTAATATATTAAAATTCATGAGGATGTAGGAGCTATTAATTTTGGCAGTCATTTTTCTTATCCAAAATTAATAGCCGTGTAGGGCCCAACCTCTGTTTCCTTATTTATTACTTCTATCTTTTATAAAAAACAGAGGTTGGTACGCCAGAAAGTGAATATGAATGTAAATGAAATATGAACGGTAAGGACAAAAACCGTAATGAATGAAATGAATGAAGGAGCGACCAACCTGACCACTAATGAAAATAAATGGTTGTTCATATTTTTTCTTTCTTATTACCATTTATTTTCATAATAAGAGGTCAGACTTCCTCACCATCATTTTACTTTTAATATCTTTATCGTAATTATTAATGATGGTGAGGATTAATAATAAGTGAATAAAATGGGTTGCCGGTGACTTCCTACATAAATAAAAGGATACGAAAATTCTTTGGCAACCCTCAAAATAATAATCCACTAGCATGTTCATATGCCCTTTTTGACAGGGCTCATTAAATTAAATGGATTATTACTTTTCTTTTTGCCATTTAATTTAATGTACACACATGCATTTCTATATTATAAAATTGAGGGATTATCAATTTTATAAAGAAATGCAACATGAATATAAATTACTTAAGGGATAAAGCCAAAATATAATAATCCTTTCTTTTCAATATATTTTGGCTTGCTAACCATCATTTGTCTTTCATTTCTTAACAAATGATGGTTCACTTTTCTTATTCCTTTATTATTAGCAAATGAGCCAATTTTTAATTATTAATAAATTGGCGGTCATCGGTTAGTTCACTTATCTTTTAATTTATAGGGTGGCCATTAATCTATTGTCACTATTTCTTTTTCCTTTCGCAGTCTCCGGCCACCCATTAATTTATATTATATGGCTTGTTATTTTGCTATAGCAATTTACTTATCATTAAAATAACAAGCCATATGATAAGATAAAAGAAAGATAAATGATATATGATATAGATGCCCGATGAACATGTTAATATATTTCTTTATTATTAATGATCGGGCATCAAGAATGAAATATATAGGACTAGCAGATGGCCCAAAATCTAATAATAATGAAAGATTTTGTCCACTATTAATTTATTGCAAAATGAATTAATATTAAGTGGCAAGTAATAATAAGAAGATAATGAATGAAAATTAATGATAAGTTAATTTTCATGAATGGACCATTAATTTTGGTCTTGTATTTTTATCTCTTATTTACCAAAATTAATGGGATGTTTACTTTAATTTATGGAGATTTTCATATTAATTTCTTCATGAGAAAATCTCCAAATAATATAATAGATAATAATATAGCGGCAGCAAATAATAAGAGATTTTAATAATAATTGCTGCCGCCGGTCTATTTTTATTAATTCTTTTCTTATTTGCAACCCATTTTCTATTAAAAGATATATGAATTAAGAAAATGGGGTTGCTATCTCTTATATTATTCCTTTATGATTAGCAAATGATGTCAACCTTTTATTTAAATTAGGTTGACAGGCCATATGCTAGTGTAATAATATATTGATGTTTGCCTTTATTATTTTTTATTCGTATCCTTTTTTCCGTGTTGAAGGCTTCATAAGCTGGAAAATAATAAAGGCAAATAATAAGTGATTGAACATATGGCCGCATTATAATAAAGAAATAGAATAAAATTTAGCGGCCATCGTTAATATAAATTATTGACTATTGGAAAAATCCCATCATATTTATTGATTATTATTTATAAGGGATTTTTCCCGCCATTAAATTTATTAAGTTCTTTTATTTAAATTTAATGGCTATTATTAATCATTTCCTTCTTATAAATCAATGATAGCAGATTTAATTCATAATAAATTTCTGCTAAGTCAATTGCTAGTCATATATTTATATTAAGGATGGCAATATTTTATATTCTGTCCCCACTTTTTACTTTAATGAAGGTTACGAGAGCCGGATAAAATATTGCCATCATATATCTTTTAATCTAATGCCTTTTCTATTAACATAAGAGACAAATAAATAATAATAGAAAAGGCATAAAAGAAGAGATTATGACGTTATCGATGGCCTCACAACGTCATTTAAATAAAGTTGTGATCATGAAATATAAAATGAATAATAAATAAGAGGAAAATTCTCCATTAAAAGACATATAGTTAGAGAATTTTCCAACATAAGTAATAATAATGGATTATAGCTGTGGACCGGTCCTTTCATCTCTCTAACTCTTGGTCCACAGCCTATGGGATTTTACTTACCTTTCTTTTTCATATAGTAAAATCCCATATATTTATTATTCATGTTGGCCATTAATTTCATGGCCATTTAATTACATGTTATATCTTATAAATCAATGACTCGCCATTTTAATTTAAATATATGGCGAGGGCCAAAGGCTAGTGTATAAGAAATATATATTATTGCCAAGCTTTATTTTCATGGTTTTCTTTATTATTAAAGCTTGGCAACTTATGTCACTTATTATTTACTTTCATATTGCCCCCCATATAATAAATGATATAAGAAAAATGGGGGCAATAAAGAATATAAAAGATGATGTAGCCCATCGTCAATAATATATTTAAAAGAGGTCATAGACGATGGGCGATATAAGATATAATTAATATATGATGTTGCTCTTATTATCAATTAAAAGATAAATGAAATAAAATAAGAGCAACATATAATTCTATAAGTGACTAGCACATGACCCATCAATCTTATATAAATGAAAGATTGATGTCATTGTCATATAAGTAATAGATATAAATAATAGATGAAATTTCATAAGTAATCCAAAGAAATTTCATCCTTTATTATCAGATTTTGGCATTATATCTTAATATTTTTGTAGTAGCCAAAATCTGTTATTATTAATGTTCTACCATGAATTTTATTATCTATTACTTCTATAAAATTCATGGTTATTCATTTATTATAAGGGGATTTTTAACTATAAGAGATTACTATTATTAAAAATCCCCCCATGAATTTATTCACCTAAGAAATTTCATCTAGAATAAATTCATGGATATATTTCTTTCTTATTTATCATCTTTGCACCTTATTTTCATATTAATATTTCTATCTTTTACTTTTAAAATAAGGTGCAAATAATATAATATAAATCTCTTAATGTGGCAGCAGAGGTGGACAAAAATATACGCTGCCACTTTTATAATATAAATAATAGACTAGCAATCACATAATCATCACATATTAATAACTTATGGTGATGAGTGCGAATGAAATATGAGCATTATAAATTAAAGATTCCCTCATCCATTTTTCCAGGTAATTACATACGGATGTCTTTTTAATAAAAATGGATGAGGATAAAGAGAGTTAGCAAATAAGAATGAATTTGTATTTTTGTTATTCTTATTTGCCCTTAGGTGCCATCATCATATTAATTCACTTATTATTTCCTTTCATATTAATATGATGATGGACTAGAGCACCAATAATAAAGAAGAGATAGATGGTAATGGTGCTCTAGTGACATGAAAAATCCATAGAAATAAATTAAAAGTGCTGGATTTTTCATGGTATTCTTTTCTTATTCTTACCTGCATTTTTATCTTATAAGATAGCAAGAAATATATAAAAATGCAGGAATTATATCTTATTATTTATTATGGGCTTTTTATATAAAGAAATGAAGAATATAAATATAAAAAGCCCCTATATATAATGGTGATAACCTGCCATGAATTTAATCTAATCATTTTCATCTAATAAATTCATGGCATATAAGAGATATAATGACTAGCAATTAGCCCATCAATCTATTAATAATTAAAGATTGATGTCCACTTTTATTAAGTGGTGTATAGAAATGAATGATAATACATGAATTATTTCATCATTTAATATTAAGATTTCTATGGATTACTTGGCAAAAATAAAATACCAATATAATTAATAAAGATAGACAAGGAAATAGAATTCTATTTCTAAGACATACATTACATTAATCATGATAAGATTTCTGGATTATTAATTAAATTATACCTTCGTTCACTTGCGATTTCACTTTGCGGCTGGTCCCTCATCATTTATATTTAGTTCTTTATAATTAATGGACCAGCAAAGATAATTCGTAAGTTGTCAATGGTCAATCTTACATTATTATTTATTACTATTTTTATAAGGAAATTACCATAAGAAAGAAAAGAACATAATGGTCAATATTATTAATGATGAATAAAATATGAGAGAAATATGATCATAATATAATTAATAAATATTGGGTGAAGTAATCCTTAATGTAAAGGTTAAATATTAATATAAGATATGGAAATAATGGTCAATAATAATAAGTTAATGATAAGGATAGAATAATAAATATTGGAGAAGAATGCAAAAGCATAAGGAAATGATAAATAAAATCATGAATGCATAATATAAAATCAGTGACCTCGTTTTCCCCTTTTGTAGCTTGCCAGATTAGGATTCTTGTATATGAAAATAAATAGTGAAATAAATTATAGTAAACAAGAATATAAATATATGGTGAGTGAGTCTATGAACTTTATTAAATATTAATGAATAAGAATAATAAATGATAGGTTGATAACTAATAGATAAGGAAATGAAGGCGTACCGAAGGAAAAGATAAGTAAAAGATAAATAATATATTTTGGTAAGACTTTCATTCTAATTTAATATAAGAGACCATTGCTAAGAATTAATTAATGACAAGTTTATTGAAATTTCTATAGATATAATAAATATAAAGAGATATAGATAGAAATAATAAGATATCCATCTATAAATAATAATGAATGTAGATAATAGAATTTATGATCAATAATAATTAATGTATGAATAAAATAATAACAACCTAGCAAGAATCAGTAAATAAAATGCTATTAACTTTATAATTAGAAGATAATAACATTAAAATATATATTCTGCATTCAAGATATGAATAATAATGATGGAAATTAATATATAACCCTAAGATACGAGGAAGAGATTCCCGAGACAAGAATTGAATTATAGTCAAGATTTTTATAGAATACAATGGAATTATCTATGAATTAATATATGAACCATAAATAATATAAATGAATGAATGTCATGAGATTGGGGAAAATAAACCCTCATAAAATAAAAGCTGTATCTTGAGATTGTAACCTTCATGGTAGAACTTAATTATAATGATAAGGAAATATAGGAATAATAATAATCTATCATTTTAATCTATAATATAATAATAATACATGAATAATATTTATATTTACAATAAAAAGCATAATATTATAATGAAGGTTTTGTATTCTAAATCTAATATTAGAGGAAATGGAGTTTACAGAATTATTTCATCTACAAGTTACAGCAATTATAATATAGAAGATAGCATTAATATATAAGATGAAATAATAATAAAGATAACTAATAATAATGAATGAATGAATGAATAATACATGAAAGATAGGAAAGTTATTCCTGATCCAATAGATGACAGGGAATTCCAGGAATGAAAAGAATCTGGAAAGGATGGGATTCTTCTTGCCATTACATTAAATCCTAAGAAATGCATTGGTGAAAAGGTAAGAAGAATACCAATAAATATTAAATGTAAATGATAAAGAGAGAGTGTACATGAGGATGAAAATAATAAATTCTTATTAGCAACAATCTTTTCTCCATTCAAGATTATTCCAGAGAATATAGCAATTATAGCTCCTAAAGAAAGAACAAAATGAAAATGTGCTACAACATAATATGTATCATGTAATCCTAGATCCACTGCACCATTTCCAAGAATTATTCCTGTTGACCCACCTATCGTAAACATTAATAAAAATAGATGTGAGAGGAAGACAGAAGTAATCCTAAGGTGTAATAATGGTGGATTGGAGAGATATGTAAAAAGCCAATTAAATATTTTTGTACCAGTTGGTAAGGATATTAAGATTGTAACTCCTGTAAAATAAGCTCTTGTATCACTTTCTAAACCTACAGTATACATATGATGTCCCCAAACAAGACCTCCAAGAAGAGAAATAGATGACATGGCAAAGATCATTGATTGGTTAGCAAAAATAATTAATTGTAAAATACCAGAAATTATTATGGAAATGATCCCAAATGCAGGAATTATTAATATGTAAACTTCTGGATGTCCAAAAAACCAAAATAAATGTTGATAGAATATAGGATCTCCTCCAAATATTGGATCAAAGAAAATTGTATTAGAATGAAGATCACCCAATATTAAAAGAAGTGTTCCAGATAAGATTGGTAATGTTAATAAAAGCATGAAAGCTGTAATCAAGAAAGACCAAGGAAATAATGGAATAGAAGATAATATCAGATAATAAGATCTCAATAAATGAATAGTTGTCCAAAAGTTAAGAGATGTAAGACATGAAGATATACCAGAGATTATTAATCCAAATATAAGATTTCCTGTACTTGAAGGTGATAAAGTCATAAAAGAAGTGGATAATGGTGGGTAGAGCGTCCATCCTGTACCACCTCCAAATTCTGAGATTAAAGAAAGGATTAGGAAAAGATATGAAAGCAAAATAATTAAGATAGAAAAATTATTGACTCTAGGATATACCACTTCTGGAGACCCTTGAAAGATAGGTACAAAATAATTTCCAAATCCTCCAAACAAGCCAGGCATTACTAAAAAGAAAATCATAAGAAAGCCATGCAATGTAATGCTTATATTATAGAAGTTCTGGTTTTCTGGAGATATAATCCTATTTCCTGAAGAATATAATTCTATTCTTATAAGGACTGATATTAATGTACCGGAGATTCCAAAGATGAATCCAGATAATAAATAATAGATTCCTAAGCCTTTATGATTACAATTTTTAACTAATGAATGAAAATGATAATAATATGAATTAAAATATAATAAACCCTTGAATTTAATATAAAATAAGATGAAAATAATATAATAGAATAAAATAATATAACAAATAATAAGTAATAATGAATGGCATTAGCTAAAAAGACAAGGATATGAATTCTAAATTAAATGAGGATGATAAAATATAAGTAATGTAATAATAATGGTAAGAATAATGAATCCTAATATATGAATAAAGAATAATGAAAATAATATTAATAACTAAAGAAAATAATAAGAGAGATAGATTCTAGAAGAGCATAATAATAATTTATGTTTATGTTATGAGAAAGTGAATTAACATGTGAATGAAATATTATAAATGAGGAGATGGTGGGTCCGATTACACTTTCCTTTACTTTTAATAAATCATGAACCAATATTAAACATATCTTGAATAAATGAATTATAATATAAACCATTAAAATAGATAATAAATAATATTAATATTCATGAGTGATAATAATAATCATGAGATTGATAATAGATAATGAACTATAAGGTGAATAAAATGAATGTTAAGATTTCTATGAAAATACTATAATAAATATAATATTGGAATAGTGGAAATATATATTATTATTGTTGTTTCCTTTTCTTTAATGAATAATATTAATATTCAACATAAATAAATAAGGAGGAATAACTCATGAAAAGACCGAATAGAAGAATGAGTGACCATATGCTAGTAATTTAATAATAAGAACTTAACCAATAAAGATAAATGCATTCTTAAGATATAAATTATTCAAGATTGATAAGAAATAATATAAGATTTAAATATAAGATGTTAATAGAAATATAAAGGGAAGTAATCCAATAAAGAATAATAATATGTTGATGGTATGTGAGTGAGCAAAGTTATCATTATATAATTCTTATTATGATATTTTTCTACAAGATTGCTATTATTAATATTGTTCTTCTTCTATTATAAGATATTAAACATAACATGAATAAAATAATGAAAGACAATGATAAAATATATGGAGGTTGAAATCTTAGGATTAATGAAAATAATATAGGAAAAGACACCATTTAATTTGATAAGGTAGAACAGCATATTATTATTTATGGTCTATTTCTCTCTTATATTATTAACCATCATCTATAATCTGTCACTCTTATCATTGACCCTTCATTTATTATTCTTTGTATTTCATGTCATCTATCTCTTAATATTTCTGGTAGCCATTAATCCACATATTTCATTATAAGATTGTAACCATCATTTGCATTCATATCTTCTAATAATAGATTACAGGATTTTTCACCTTCGTTTTTATTCATAGCATTCAATTATTATGATTCAATTATTAACGGACCTATCATCCACTAGCATTTTATATTATTTACTTACATTTCTTTTCATAATATTATTTCCTCTTATATTTATTATTTTATTCATTAATCGATAATTCTATAACTTAGGGACCATAGGCTCATTCTATTAATTACTTCTCTGTTTTCATTATATTTATTATTAATCACTTATGTCCCTTATCTTTTTATTATCTTATTTCCTAACGGTCAGGGGCTAGGTCGTCTTCTCAATAATCTTTTCATTACTTATTTATTATAATTCATATTCATATTCCATTATATTATTGTTAGGCATTTATGATTCATGTTGGTTTTCTTTATTATATTCATTGTATCACTCATTAATATATTATTCTCTCCTATTTTGGTCTTCTCTATCTACCTCCCATTATTTATTATCATTATAGTTCATATGTTTTATTATCTAGAATCTTATCATTAATTTCTATATTTCTTTATCTCTTATATTCAATTGAGTTCTCTTAATATTAAATGATAGTAAAAACAATAATAAATAAATTCCACAATCATTAAGTTACAGCAGGGCAGTTCTTCCACTAACCCTTTATTTTACAACCTATGGACTGACTTGCAATCTTTAATCTATAATGTTCTTCATTAAATTAACAATCATTTGTATTTTACTATCATATAATTCTATAAAATATACTGTTCTTTCATGATTATTAATTATATTTAGTTATCATTTATTTTATTTCAATTAATGGTTCTTCCATGATTTATAATAATGGTCTTTATCTTATTTTTATCATATTATATTCCATTTTATATAAAGGTTGAATTCTATTAATATTTATGTCTTTTATCCCTTTATTTAACTTTATGATTATTTTGCCCAGGAATTCAATGGTCTTCTCCATCATCTATTATATCATCTATATTATATATTAATTGATATGTTATTTCCTTTTATATTATATGAATCTTATTGTCTTTTAACATCATATCATATAATCATCAATTAATATTATATTATTATTAATGTTGATGTTCATTATATTATTTTATCTTTATATTCTATTTACAATCTTATTATTTATAATCTCTTTTACCATTATTATTATTCAAGTTATGGTTTTTATCATACATTATTATTAGTTTCTTCTTATTAGTAATATTCAGGAGATATAATCTAGAAATATGAACCGGTGGTTAACTTTATTATTATTCAACCTTGATATTTATTTATTATTGGAGAATACTTCTCTTCTTTTATCTTAAATTATAGATCTAGGATTAATTCACTATATCTATTTATTCTATGATTCATGGTATCTTTTTATCTTATATTATCTTTATTATACATTTCTTATCATTTATATTAATTATTAGTTATATTAATTTCTACCTTTATAGTTCCTGGTATCTTGGGACAATAATTTCCTTGTTATTTATTCTATCCATTTCTCTCTTTTATATTTCTTATCCATTTCCTCTCATCTATCTCTTATTTTGGTAGCTCTTTTATAATTAATTTCATCACAAACAAATGCTGTATTTTCCTTAAGAGATCTCAACCCCATCATGTAATTCTAATATTCAAGGAAAGTAAATATAATTCATGTATCTTTCATATATCTTTCATGCATTATTTGTAATTAATGGTCTTGTTATTTTATTTGCATTTTATTTACTTTTGCTTTCATATCTTAAGTTAACGGTTGGTCAGGGAATTCTCAATAAATAATATGATAATATCTTTCTTCTAATCATTCATTAACATCATATTAATTATTATTGATGGGTTTCTTTATTATTATTCATACATTATCAATTATTATTATTCATTATCAATTAATATCCTACATTATGGTTTTTTCTCTCTTAAATATATAATGCTTTATTAAAAGATATAGTGATATAATGAAAAGACCAACAACAACAAGGAATTTTACAACCTCAGATTCCAGGATTTAATATTCGGTCTTACACTCTCCTTTTCCTTTATGATATTAAATATTTTCTATCAACAGCCTTTTGGATTTCTCTTATTAATTTATTATATTTTTCATATCATCTGGTCACACGGCTATATCTACAGGATCTATATCTTCTAGCCATTTTATTAACATATGTCTTTCTTATTTATTTACATATTATTGTCATTTACTTTTATTATTAATAAGGCATTCATCTCTTACATTAATTACTTCTCTTATCCTTTTCTAATCATTATTTATAATATAAGATTGCTATCTGGAAAAGACCCTTTATTTTATGATTTTAACCTTCAAGTAATTATTCACCAACACATCATTATTTATTATTTATATCTT
>CAXAMN010023084.1:835894-958131 GCA_963970005.1 Durusdinium trenchii | reverse complement strand
CAAAGCCCTTGACTGCTACGGCAGTGCGCCTGGGAATAAAATCACCCAAGGCGACGGCAAACAAGCCTACACCCAGACCACTTTGAAAGGCAAACCGACCTGGATCAGGATCCCGAAGTACCGGTGGCCTAAGTCCTGGCACGGGAAATACAAGGATCCTGTCATCCCGCTTGTACTAGCTCTCTATGGTCACCCAGACTCTGGCGGGTTCTGGGAACGGCACTGCGAGGACTGCCTCGCCAAGGTCGGCTTCAAGGCCGTGCACCCCGAGCGCTGGCCATCGATCTTTTGGCATGACAAGTTGTTCCTTTTGTTAGCCGTCTATGTAGATGACTTCAAGATGGCCGGTCCGGAGTCCAACCATGCTGAGGGGTGGAAGCTTATCGGTACACATATTGACATGGATACCCCCGAAGACGTAGGTAGGTATCTTGGTTGTGACCATGTTGTAACGCATGGTATTCAGCTGTCCGTTGCAGATCACCCATTTGCACATGTGTTTGATCACAAGATCGAAGATCCAGCTAGTAAGCCAGCGGCCGCCGCCCGCCGAACGCAGGATTACTGGACTCATTTCCCCGAGCATGGCACGTTTGCGCATCACCATGTCCAGCCACGTCGACGCTTCGAAATCAGGCCTGCGGGCGTTGAAGGGCTGTTCGACCCTGGTGACCTCAGGTACACTGAGTATGTACCATGCACGGAGGGATCCGTTGCCAACGATGCGGGGGGACCATCCCACATTTGGCACGATACCAAGATCGACCGACAACAGGGATTGCCCTTTTGGTGGACAGGGGAGACCTACTTCATCGACAGGTGCATTTCCGACCCCAAGATGGCTGTTGCAGCCGTCAAAAAGATAAGGGACAAGAGTCAGGCCAAAAAGGCCGCCCGCGCCCAAGGTTTCACGTTTTTGGATCAACTTGAAGAAGACCAGGGCTGCATGAACAAACCAGTGACACGGGTTGAATACGACATGAGGGGCTTTCTTTGTCAATGTCTTGAAAAGTATGAGAGCCTAGTCGATCGCCCAGTGAAGTTTAACACTGTGAGTACACCGTTCCACGACGACAAAATTGCAAGACCGATCGGTGACGAGGCAGAACGCCGGGGGGAACTCCAGGCCATCGCAAGCAGAGTCTTAATGAAAGTCTTGTTCGCTGCACGCATGGCGCGCTTCGACTTGCTTCGAGCGACTCAGGGTCTTGCCAGCCGTGTCACTAAGTGGTCAAAGGAGTGTGATGTTGCATTACATAGACTGATGTGTTATATCCACTCTACAATTGACGTCGTGCAGTCAGGTTTTATTGGTGACGAACCCCAACACTGCAAACTGTGGTTGTTTGCCGACAGTGACCATGCCGGAGAGCGCGATAGTCGTTCAACTTCAGGTTGCATTTTGGCAATGGTAGGTCCCAATACCTACTTTCCCCTTACTGCCTTTTCGAAAAAGCAGACGGCCACCGCTATGAGCTCGACAGAAGCGGAAGTCATTGCCGCTAATCTGTCTATTCGAACAGTTGGTCTTCCTTCCTCCTGTCTCTGGCAAGTCATCCGGAACGCGGGGGGAGTCACAAACGCCAACGCACCGAGCTCGGCCGTGGGGACACGCGCCCAAAACGCAAAGAAAGATGCTTGGGAGTTCGAACCACTGAGAGATCAGGTCATTAGACGCCATGTTGAACCCAGACATCACCTTTTTGACCCAAGAGATTGTGATGACTGTCCAGTTGATCACAAGTTTCTGTCCGCCCAAAGAATCACGATTGCACAATTTAAGGATTGATCCTTTGATGCTGACGTGAGCTGGGACTGGTCCAGCAGAGAGGGGCAGAGGGTTATGAAGGGTGAATGGACGGGAATGACGATCTTTAGAATACCCGGTCCAAATGAAGTTGACTATGGTGTTGAGTCCCGTGAAATTAGGAATGCACTCACTGACTCATGTTACGTTGGTCAGGGTCGTGAAGGTTCCATGGACATCTACCTTATTGGTAAGGGAACTTTCGAAATGGTATTTCTGGAAGATAATCAGGCGACCATTCGTATCCTTGAATCGGGACGGTCACCTGCGTTCCGGCACGCCGATAAGACCCAACGCCTTAACCTAGCATGGGCTGAGCAGTTCCAGCGGAAACACTTCACACTCGTTTATGTTCCCTCGTTACTTCAAGCAGCAGACATCTTCACCAAACCTTTGAGCTCAGAAAAATGGAATCAACTGCTCAAGCTTCTTGGGTTGCGACGTGCGTCCATCAAGCCCTCAGGCCAGAAGACGCCCGATGCACCTCACCCGGGGGGACCCGTGGCCGCAGCAACGCCCGAGTCTCACAACAGAGTTTTGCTTGAAGTTTGTTGCAGTCCGGAATCGAAGCTCGGCGATGTCACTCGTAAGGCAGCCCACGGTTGCAAGGTGATTCGTATTACCAAGGATGATGATGTCTTAGATCCACAAACTCGTAAGTTGATCGTACGACAAGTTTTAAATGAACTACGTTCTCTTCCAAAAGGCCGCAGGTTACTTGTGTGGGCAAGTTTACCTTGTACAGGTGGAACGCCATGGATACACATCAACAAGACCATACCATCAGCTGCCAACAAAGTTGAGGAACACCAGAAGGAGTTCAGGAAACTCTGGAACGCACTAGTGGACCTCGTTAACTCGCTGCGCTCCGCAAGTCCGTGCATCGCTATCGAATGGCCTAAAGGCTGTGTGTACTGGAAAGTTGACCACGTGGCAGCGTTCTGTCAACGCCACGGCATGGAGCAAGTGACATTTGATGGATGTATGATTGGTGTTGTTGATATCCACGGTGTATCCATTCGCAAGCCATGGAAGATTTGCACAAACTTATTTAGCCTAATCGAGTCGTTTGAGTCTTTGCAGTGTGATGGAACCCATGAGCATGCTGAAGGCAGAGGTGAGTCATTGAGGCGTACGGAGAGTTACACATTCCGCATGACTGACATGATCCACAGAGCTTTCGGCGTGTCCGTGGCCAATTAACTCAAGCTCGCGACCGGGGACGGTAAGTCGTATCTAAAGCTTTCGATCCCGCTTTGCCTTGTGAAACGATGAGCGCGTCTCGTGCCACTGAGACGGATGCAATTGAGTTCTTTTTGAACAATCCTGGCATGTACATCGATCCGCAATCCCAGCCGACCCAGGCAGGGAATGATGAGCGCTGGAAGAACCTTCTTCGTCGCACCGCAGTTCTTGGTCACATTTGCGAATCTATGCATGATGGTCGCTCCCATCTTGATGCAACTTGTGACGGAAACCCCTATGACACGTGTTGCAACGTCTTGGGGAGGATCGATGAAACTCATCGTGAAATTTTGGAATGCAATCCTCCAAGGTTCATGACACAGCTTCCATGCTGGGGGAACCCGTGGTCGACTTCATCTTCGCAGGAGACAGTTCCATGGCTCTCGTGGACGAAGGTCTATATGCCGACGGAACGGTCAAGCGCACGAAGAGGAATGTCGGCGAGTTCCTGAAGGCGGGTAAGATGGACTTGTTGACGCATTGGGGCAAAGGATTGAAAGAGGTCACCGACGGCATTGAAGGTTGCCTGGACAACAAAGCTCGTCGCACACTGGGAGGTGTTGCCCCTGCCGTGATTGTCGTCAGCTATGCTGGCAACGACGTCTACGGAAATTGTGGGTACGTAGGTAACCCATGGGTAGACACCCAAGTCCTCCATAGGAACCCGGCAAAGCAGCAAGCCGCCTATGCTTGGCAAGCTCAGCTTGCGGAGAGTCATACGTCATACCCAACAGATGCGGCGTCTCGCCGATCTAAGGCAGCGCAAGGATGTGGCAGCTCTCATCGTGATCTGCTACTGTGACGGGCAGTCCTACGGCTTGCCGGAGGACTTCACTCGCCAGATGATCCTTGTCTCTGAGGCCTTCAAGAAGATGGGTGTGATCACCGTGGCTGGGACAACGCTTGTGCGATCATGCACCAGGTACGACCATTTTCACTGCCTGAATACAGATGCCAACCGCGACCTATTTGTCCGCTACTATGCCTCCGTCGCCTTGTTCGCGTACTACTACTGGGTTTTGGCCGGTGTTGACATCCTCCGAAGGGAGGCGAACCTTTTCGCCAAGCAGAGAGGGAACAAGACGCGCAAGGCTCTGATGAGGGAGCGGGTGTGGAACAAACGGTTTGATGAAGGCTATCTGTGTCTTGGTGACTGGTACGAGCCATACCCCGGAGAGATTCGCCAGCATGCCATCACAGGTACTGGCAAGAAAGTCACGCTGACTGAGTTTGAAGAGATCGCGATTCTCGACGACTGGGGTGAGTGGGAAGACGCCACCCAGGAGGAGATCGAAGCCGCCCGAAAGTTGCCTTTCAACGTGAGGGCGTATCAGCAGCGGGGGACCGCGGGCCAATGGTTGATTCCAACTGAAGTGGATTGGGGTGCGCCTCAAGGATCGCCCAAACCCAAGGAGGATGACAAGATGGAAGTGGATGAACCTAAGGTCATCGAGATCGATGAAGTCTTTGACCCATCCACTACCACGCCTCCGGGGACGGACGGCCGCGATCAGAACAATCAGGCTCCAGCCTCTGCAGCTGGTATGGAATTTGTCACCGCGAATGTGCCCATCCCGGCCGAGGGTGACAAAGAGTTCGCGCCGCCAGAGCTCACTGAAGAGGATGAGCTGCTGGTGATGAACGATCCCCTTGATGATGAGGAGCAAATTTTAGAATTGCTCCGGCCGCATATTGCTGCTGCAGAACTTCAAGGACATGAAAATGTCGACCAACCCGATGACGATGAGGATCCCGATGAAGAGATCCTGTTTGACACACCCATCCTCACGCACTTGCCTGATTCCATGCGTGGTGAAGGCTTCAAAGTGCAAGGAGTATTGTATCAGCTACGCCTCAATCCAGAAGAGCCTGACATCGTTCGGATCTATACTGATGAGGATGCGATCCCAGCGCTCGAAGGCGAGGCCCTCAGGACATTCAAGCAAGTTACTGAATTCCGTGGAGGAGCTGATCCAGGTGTGAAGGATAAGAAGGGAACCAAGATTCGTCCTGCTGATGGCCCGCCAGCCAAAGGAACTGTTGAAGAACCATCGCAAGAGCCCAAGCCCAAGGCATCCAAGAAATCCTCAGAAGAGACTGCATCATCATCGTCGGACGCACGCCCGGCGGGAGCCGAGGCCACTACTGTTGAGAAACCTGCATCAAAGCCTCAGCCAAAGGCGAAGGAACGCCCGGCGGGAGCCGTGGCCGACAAACCTACATCTGCCACGGAGAAGCCTGCAGTCCAGCCAAAGGTGATGCCTAAGGTTCAGCCGAAGGCTCCACCTATGCCAAAAGGGGCCACGTCACCGCTTTCAGAGAACCAGGTGGTGGCTCTACAGTCCAGGGAAGTGCCCGGAGCCTCCAGATTGGAACACCTTAACTCCGACCAAGTTTGGCTGTCTCGCCGAATCTCTGGCTTGCTGCGAGGGTGGGAACACACCAACAAGCGAAACCGCATCCCGCCGCCGGCATTCCAGAAGGGACTTTGGATGGAGTTCAACCATGTCTACATGTACATCAAGAAGAAGTACATGCAGTCGTTGACCATCGATGACATGTTGGTTGTCCTCACGAGCGACCATCGGTTCATGATGGAAATCAAGGTGGCGCCAAAGGGGACTTTGGTCGGGGGAAAAAGACAGTATACGCCACTCCGCCTCAAAGCCATTCAGCACCACAATGACTGGTCCTACCAGAACGTGGAAGAGGCATTGCCGGAGCATGGGCGCTTCATTGTGCTGGATCCGGAGTATGGCGTTGCCGAATACAACAGCGGCAAATTCCCTCGTGTGCCAGTCAACGCCCATGGACGTGTTGAGGACATTCAGCCAACCATCCTCTATCACTACACCCACCATGCATCCATCCAGAACATCATCAACATGGGATTGATTCCTGGGGGCAACAGGACCGGAGATACATACACGTTTCTCACAAAAGAGGACCCGTGGAGCATCAGCACAACAGACTATGCAGCTATGGCATCTACTCGGCCCGTCTGCATTGCTCTTGACTTGCATATGATGGCAGTCCATGGACCTTTGCCCTGATTGGATCTCATGTCGCTATGTCATGTTTGTGTATGACATGTCCAATGCGTGCTACTTGTATGCCAACCACGTGTATGCCCATTACCGTGCAATCTTCCAAGGGAAGAAGAAGGCATTCCATGAAGCACGCAGCGGGGGACCGCTTGCCGAAGACGAAGAGTTGATCACGTCGAGGTTGGAATCCTCCATCAAAGACGTCCTCGATGATTATGAAAGATGGTGTGGTAAGGTGACTACATTTCACCCTTTGGTCTTCGGTGGTCAGTACCCGGTGCAGGGTGTCAAGGATCAGATGAAGGCTGGAAAGAATCTGCCGGATCTCAAGGTGCTCGAGACAATGTATGTCACTCGGCGGCCGAATTTCCGGGCAAATCGCAACAGCATCAGCCCTACGGAAATGCTGCCGAACTACAACCGGCCAAGATTCGACTTTAGAGCCTGTGATCCAACGAAAGAGGGCTATGGCAAAACGCAATGGCTTGTAGTGGAGGGGATTCAAATGCCCGAAGGACACTGTCCTACTTGTGAACTCCACTTCACTTTTGGCTCGATGTGTTGCGGCAAGTGCGGTACTTTCTTGAACACCGCGTCGGACCTTTGCAAGGCTGCCCAGGTCAATCGGATGGAAGAGATCGCCTCTGAAATGGGTGTTGAACTCTCACTCGATATGGTCCAGGAAGATCGGCTACAAGGAACCGGCATTCGCAACACGCCTGCGGGGACGCATGGCCATGATCCACGAGCTAATCGATCAGGTATCAACATCCTGAAGACCAATGCTCGAAGCCATGTGAACAAAGCAGACAAGATGGGCATGACCATTTCGAAGAGGCAGTTGACAGATCCTCTGTACGCCTTTAACTGCGCGGCACAAGATCTATCACCACTCTGCATCAGCTTCTTGGAGAAATTGGCAAATGCGGTCATTCCAGACCCACCAAGAACGCATCAGATGATAATGCAAGGTGTTGGCCATCGCTATGCTGGGAAGTTGATTTACATCAACGATCCTGAGAAGGTGGGAGAAGCGGACATGAGCGAGGATTTCCTGGTGTATTGGAAGAACAGGCTCTACCGCCCTGAGGTCTTTGCGGCAAGTTATGCCCAGAATGCAAAGCGCCCGCCAATATTGGGATTCCACTCTGAGTGGAAGACTGATGAAAAGGATCCAGATGAGCTTCTCCAGCTTCTGCTCGACTTCATCGCTGAGGACATGGCCTTCATTCCGAATGTCGACTTGCAACTTGGCAAGGAGACTAGGACCATGGTTGTCCCTCGAGCGAAAGCAGAGTCCACATCAGCCAAAGCCCTTGCGAGGGCTACACAGGACCGGCACGTGCTCACGAAGATTGGTACCAGTCCCAATGGTCATCCGCTTCCTCATCATGGAATCGCGGCCGTGACTGGAACCAAGGATGGTGGCAAGATCGATCAAGCCAATGGCAGCGTGACGATCGCTGGAACCGCGACTGGTGGAGCTCAAGCAACTGGTAGGAACATTCGCGCGACGGGAGTCGTTGCCTTTGGATTCAAAATCGAAAACCCAAACAAAAAGGAAACATCCAATAGGCAGCATGGCTCTCAACCGTGAGGCTGTTCTTCCTCCATCGCACCGCGGGAGCGGTTGCCCTTGATGATCGCTTCTGTGTTGCACCGGGGGACCGGATGCCGAACTTCGCTTTTGCGCCAGCAAGGTTTAATTCGAATGATGAAGGTCGAAGTACCTGTCACATTGCAAGTCCGAGAGACGCGCATACTTTTGTAGTGCTGATTCGCCATGCGGGAGCGTGTGCCGACCGGTGATACTCCTGCTTTCTGAAAGGCCAATCGTGCACTTTCCGCCAAATGCGTCAAAAGCTTGTGCTGTTTCTTCTTGAGCTGACTTCGAAACATGTATAGCTTGGCAGTACGAGTGAATACTAGCATGAACCTATCAGTGATTTCTCTGCCCTTGAGGTCAACTATCCTCTCCATCTCAAAGGCAGGAGCCGGTTTCGTCCGAATCGCACGTACCGGGGGACCGGTTGCCGTCGTAGGTCCCAAATTCACTGTACATAGTCTTCACTCCTCCCATTTTCGTTCAGCGGGGGGTGTTGTTTCACGCTAGCATAGTGTTATCTATGTCTCACTCGTGCTACTTTGGCTCAAGGCAAAACAGGTGCGACTAGGTGGCGCTTATCGGTCGTTTTCCTGTAACAACAATATATATATATATATAGTAACAAGTGCCACGCTAGTAGTAACAAATATATCTTTATATATACTGTATATATGGTACCTGGCACTGACCCCGAACGATCCCCAAAAGACGACAAGCCCGAACGCGTTCGTGCGACGTGAAACGCTGAGGCACATGCTGACGCGCGCCCGAGCCAAAGGATATACAACAGCTATTGCCAGCTGCTACCCGCAACTGAGCGGCAAGAACTGGCTGGAGTGATCGATCCAAACGAGCGCAAGCGTGATGGGCGACAGTTCTTGGGCTTTGACGGAAAGACAAACATGATATCATATGATATCATAATTTTTCAGGTGATTGTCCTTTTCTAGAAGCTCTTTATAGTTGTTCCTTGATTTCTCCCGACCTCGATTGGCTCGTTGGGATTGGCGTCGAAACCATGTGCAGGTCCGAGTCCCGGTCCCACCCATCCGTCGCCGACGTGTCACGACGTGTCACGGCGTCGTGACGTCATGTAGACTCTTGAGGAATAAAGTCGACATGTTTTTGATAACTCTGGAGAGTTGATGAATCAAGAGTCTACATGTGTTTAGATGTTAGACTAAAAGAGGGTCCCTTTCGCAAGAAGAGGCTCCCACATGTCCCAGCAAGATGGCCCTCCGTCCATTGTTTTTGGCTCAACTCGCCCACAAACCTTGAGAAACTGATGGAAGTTCTTTGTACCGAGAATGATCGACATATCTCGCTTAGGGCCTGCAAGTAGATGGGGTTCAAGGGTTTGTTGTCCAAAAACACATCCTGAAACACCCTGTGTTCGGTGCATCGCGCAACACCGGCCGCCAAGCTAAGGCACGACGTAGCAGCCGTCACACGCTTCTTCAACAGCTTCTATTTGAGGCGCTTCAGGTATCATCAAGTATCCATAATCTGCAACACAAATTGGCTTTGGGACAAAACCACTGCAGTGAACGTGCAGCAGAATAGGAGCCTTGCTGTTGGTGTGAAGAGTTGCAGGGTTCTTGTTCAGGAGATGTGGATTGTCACCATGGAAAATCCATCCAGCTAGTGAAAAAATCTGTGAGTCTCCATCAAGGCTGGTTACAACTTGCAGCATCTCGGATTGTCCAAGCTTCTGCCAGATCTGAGCTGCCTCACATCCCAGTGGATCCACGTTTTCACGTAAGCACATGTCTTGATAGGTGCCGCGTGCGACCGGGCGCCATCATCGTGGTGCACGACCGCTGGCACACTGCAGAGACGCTGCGGAAGGCCCTGCCGCGGATTTTGAAGTCAGGCAGATTGGACCGCGAGCTTCGTCCGTCGACGCGAGGCGTCCACGCTAGGCGTTCGCCGTGGTTCTGGGAGGATGTTTGGGAGGAGACGGGAGACGGGACCGTGATGATAGCGTGTGGAGCGTACGGAGGGTGGATGAGTTTGTGTGTGCGAAGGATGGGTCTACAAGGGAGTTGGAGCTTAAGCTCACGACTGAAAGCCCAACACAGGGATCTAAATGCTGCATGTTATGTTGTCCAATCATTTGCAAAGTTGTGAAGTTGCAGCAAAAGTGGAAGAGGGAGGCTGGTTGTAGCATCAGAGTGTCCAAGTGGTGTTAAATCATGTGAAATCCCTTAGATACATAAGGGGGACATCCTTTACGACAAACCTTTGCTGTCTTCCCTCACCAGTCTTTTTCCTTCGGGAAGAAGTGCATTGATTCAGGATGAAGAAAAAATTCTCCATCGCCCAGACGCTCCAAACAACCTTTGGTCCCTCCAAAGCGATCGGGATGGGTTCGACCCCAGACCCCTGACCCGAGGATTCGGGTCTACTATTTACGTCCGTTCTTGCTACTAGTAGCATTCTTGTTACTACAGGTGAAACGATTCCCAGTGAAACGCTTCCCAAGGAAGCTTCTAGCTTCTTGTTCCTAATTTATCGTGACCTAAACGTTTCCAGGATGCAACTTGTCTATCTTTTTGAGGAATGACATGTAGGCTGGCTAGTTCCAACGGCCGATTAAAGCGTTAAAAAGAGGGGGATGACATGGGATGACTATACATCCATAGATTGGGTCTGTCCTATTACCTGTAACAGTCAGTAAACAAGTCTCACTATTACAGAGAAAGGCCTTTACCAACCATCATCATCCACTGAGGCCCTGGAAATAGGATAGACCCAATCCAGACCTCATTGGAAGAGGTCTCTAACCCTGAAGTCGGACCCACCAGGGTTTTTGGAAGGGAATGGACAGCTAAAACGGGAAATGACAGGCACACATTGAACGCACCCTGTTTTGTTTTGGATAAGAAGATGCAGGAAGAGGATCTGATATTCTTGTCCTTGAGAAAGCAGGGAGGGCACTTGACAGCAGAAAGCAGCTTCTGGAAGGAATACAGAAGGTAAGACCCAACACAAACAAGTCAAACAATTCACAAACGGATGCAAAGTGTTCCGTGAAGACGTCTCCCGCGTCGGTCATCGCTTCGCCAGGGATGCGTTTGGGCACGCTCAGCGAGCTGGAAGCGGCCTACGAGGGCGAGATGGGCAAGAGCCAGTGAAAATCCAAAAGGGACGCGACACGACCGACCCGCACGCGAAGAAGGAGCGACCCTGCAGCGACCAGACCGACCTCCGCTCTGGAGAGCAGCGACCGACCGACCGACCCCGCTCTGGAGAGTGCTGGGAATTCGGGGGTTTCGGTGAGGTCTCGAGGCAAAGATCAGAGATGAGTCTCTTTTGTGAGTCATATGAGTGGAAGACATGGTTGGTTTTCCCATTTTACACACTCATCTGACAGGTGATGGTGTTTTGTTCCTCTGATTGGTTCTGCCAAATGGGTTGAAGATGCTTGAAAGGTCTCTATATTCCTTCTTCATCCCGGAATTACCACCGGCCGCTTCACTGGATTTATGATTGTTTAACTAAAGATCAGAAGCAGTAGCTTTGGGGAAGAAACCAAAACACGGGGGTCGCATTCTGCTGGACGGTCCTGCTTTCTCTGCTGCTACCCGTTATCCCTTAACATGGATTAGTACCACCAACAAGGGTGAGCCACCGCGTACTCGGATGGTCATCCGCAAATGACATAGTTGCAATATGTGCCAAGTTGCTTTGGGCCTCTTGAAATACCTCAAGATCTGTCTTCAAGACATTGACCCCAGCACCTCAAATGACTTGTAGCGCTGTCCCTTTTTTGCAACAGGTAGAGGAAGAGGCGCGTCGACATGGTGCGATCTTGAGATGAAAGTTTGAAAAAGGAAACTCTTCCAGCCACTGTGCACGTCTAGTCGGTGGCTAGATTTGGACTCTTACTGCTAGGACATCTTTGTTGCTTTGGGCTTTTTGCCAGCTTGGTTGGTGCTTGTTGTCTGGTGTTTAGGGTGACAGGAACCTTTGACAGGAACCCGGTCAGGTGCTCTTTTTTCAATGGGCAGGTGGTCGGTTGTTGAATGGTGGAGTCCTTTGAGACATGTTGCGTCCAGGCAAGGACTAGTCTAGTTGCATTCATGTTGCATCTCTTGGACTGTTTCATGAGCAAGGCCAGCAAAATGGTCAACAACCCCACTGACAATGGCTGCGAAGTATGTGTGAGCGTGCCTGTGTGTCCGACTGGGCCAGGTGGAGAACAGCCGAGTTGCAGCGCGGAGACAGTGCTTTTGGCATCATAGCGAGCGCGGAGGAGGGGCAGGAAAAAAGAATCTGGTTGTGTTTCATGGCCTGGTTAAGTTGTGCCTTTGACAAATGAACAAACGGTATGTGACACTGCCAGCACAACCTCTTCCAGAAGAAACTGCGTCTTTTGAGCATGGCAAATGTCAGGAAAAGACCAACAATGTGGCCTTGGTTTTCAGCTGGTTGATTTTAGGGAGACCGGGATCATGTGAGGAATTAACCCGTTTGAACCTGTGAAGTGAAGAAGATACCCAAAATCGAGCTGGGTGTTTGGATTGCGTGTCTTGCAGGGGGCTCGCAGCACTCCTTGAACATGGATGTGTTGTGCTTCCTGGAGGTCTTTTTTCGACCTATCTGAGGATTTTGGGGAAGTTTCGGCCCGTTGTGCAACCCAAAGCCAGAATGGCCATGTGAAAGATCCCGCTTGGCCACTTTAATCTTCGTTGCCCTTTCTTCCAGAAGAAGGACATTTCCCATCATTTCCCTATTCACCCAATGTCACCAACCAGTGTTTCAGCATAGTGACCAGTCTTTCAGCCAAGGACACCCGGATCTTCCGGTCTTCGCTCTAAGGATCTTCCGCTTCCAGAGCTCCTTGCTGAGTGTGGCCGAGTTCGTCGGGGGCCACAGCACCACGTCGGACGACGGTTCGCACCCTGGACTTCCATGGAACCCCTGGGACTTTTCCAGAACTTCACGGGATTTTGAGATGCAAAAGGAGGTACTTTGGTCTTGGGGTTGTGGGAAGTAGAGATGCTTTCCTTTTTGAAAGGATGTGTCAACATCGTCCAGCAGGGTGTTGAATACATATTTACACCGTCATATACCACCGATGTTGGTTCCGCTGCAGCTGATGTTGAATGAAGAAGGTATCAGGGCTCTTTGGTGTGGGCGTTGGCCAGAGACCAGACCAACCATTGTGGAGATCAAGTTTTGGAGAAACCGGAGGAACCATGTATGGGCAAACTGATGGTTGAAGTCAAGTTTCGGAGATATCACTCATCAATCCAGGCGTGTGCCAGTTCCGAGCAGACAGGGAGCTGCTTTGGGTCGAAGTGCCAGGACACCTCCGTTGGCCCGTCGTTTTCACAACGCCTCGTTTTCACCGCCACCGGTTTCAGGGTGATGTGTTCCACACGCCTGGCACGATGTACCTTTCAACGTCCGATGTGCCAGCGACCGATCACCTGCCTCTGGTGACATGGTGGGCAGGACATGGTAAGCCACCATCAAGGTTCTTTGATCAAACGCACTTGATTGAGGAAAAACACTTTGCCCAAGGGACACACTTGCCCTGATTGGATGTGTATGTGTGTTCCTTGTTGCATCCTCAACACTTGGCTGGAAATTACCGTGGCTCCGTCGTGATTGGTTGAGGATGACATCAATCTCCGGTGGGAAATGATATCAATGTTTTAAGATGTGAGCAGGTAGATGTGCAAAATGAACCCCAAAGCGTTGCCTGTTTCTGATGGGTGGATGCTGTTGTAATTGTACGCAGTACGAAAGTATGGTTTGCTCAGGGCTGGATTGATGGTGCAGACCCATAAATTATGTATGGCCTTTTTATGAAACACACACGAGGGAACACCTGCGACAGTAGTGAAGAACACTTTGCAACACGTTGCAACGAGCTTCAAGATTCAGGACGGCAGAAGGGAGGCTTCTTCTATCCCTGGCATCCATCTTGAAGGTTTGGGCTCAAATTCCAGAATCTGCTCCTGCAATGATGAATCTTGAACGGCCTGGAATTGTACTTAGAGTATTTCTCTTGTTCAAGGTGAGTGAGTTTTGAAAAAGACTCAAGATCCGCTTCTTGAGGCAAGGCAGTCAGTGTCAGGTTTTTTGCAACGAAGGGCATATGCAATGTGAATTCTAACTTAAGTGTCACCCGTACAAGTTTACGCGTAGAAAAGAAACGGTCCAAAGGAGGTTGTTTGCTCAAGTACTCTTACTTGAACTTGGTAATTGAATCCTTGTGCCGACAAAGAGGAGGAAGAAGACCTCCTTCATGACTTTATGAAAGACGCAAATTGAACAAAGGAGACCAGCGTAAATGAAGAAGCACATTATGTGTAGAATGGAGATATCAGAGGAAACCACATGCATAACATGAACTATGTAAAGAAAAGAAGATGTGTGCGTGTAACTAAGGAGGTTGCTTTTGCAAGGATGCGGTGCAAATCAAGATAGGACTCTTGTTTCATGAGGAAAAAGAACTTATGGACGATTAGAAGAGACTTTTCAGCAAATGAGATGTTGGTCAAGAACTAACAGCTCAGTGAATGTGAAAGGAGTAGACTCGATCTATCTCAAGAACAAGCGCCTATTTGTTCCGATATCAATTGCAACAGGGCGCTCTCCTGAATGACATGAATGGCTTGCATGATAATGCATATCTGTTGGATATGGTAGACGTGAAAAGGAGAGTTTATGAAATCCCAGCGCCCTGAATCCCAGCGCTGCTTTTGCACAAAATGGGCTTCTCCAACATGATCTTGACTGTTCACCCAAGCCGCTTCGAGAATCGAGGAGGAGGCAACAGCCTGAGAATTGTTGGAAGTCGTTGCACACTTTGGAAACTCTAGGAAGACCAAAGTTATGTGATGGAATGCAGACACTTTTACGATTTGAAACCGAGCACACCGTTCATGGATTTTTGCATACTTGACACTATATCAATCTTATAAATAGCACAACTCTTTGGCAAAAGAACAATATTTGGACGAAGTAGTTTTACAGACAATGAAGATACACAGTAAAAATATAACAGAAGTTGTTCTCTGAGAGACACGCGAAAGGTAGACTTTTCAAGCGGAGGGCGGAGGTAGCATGTGTATGCAATATATCAAGTGGGAAATATCAGGGTATTAGGAATTGAGGTGGTGAATGAAGTCAGAATTAGTCCTATGGCTTGTTGCGCTGGTCTCGGCCTGTTTCCTACTTGCATTCGGAGTCTCCGACACCGTCGCACCGAAGGAAAAACGATCGTCACATGGAAGTCGCCGAACGGACCGTCGTCGGACCGTCGTCGGACATCAAAAGACGGTCGTCCTGGGCGCACTTGTTTCTAATAGCTTCTTGCTCCTAGTAGTAGGGCCAGGAGCCTCTAGTAGCTTCTTGTTACTACTAGTAAGGCACCTGTTACTAGTAGCGATGCACCTTGTTCCTAGTAGCTTCTTGTTTCTAATAGCTTCTTGTTACTACTAGTAAGGCACCTGTTACTACTAGCGATGCACCTTGTTTCTACTAGCGTCCTTGTTACTACTAGTAAGGCACGTCACCCGGTGAAAATCCCCCAAACCGCTGGGCTCCGGTCGAGTCGAGTGATCGTCGATCCCAGGCTGGCAGTGGTCGCCTGCAACAGGCGAGGTCGGTGAGGAAATCGGATGTAGCCAAACAGAGAGAATGTGCAGAAACGGGAAACTCCCTGACCTCTGTGGCGTCGACGAGGTCAGGTCAAAGACTTTTAGGAGGTCCTTTACTGTAGTGCAGGGAGGCGTTTGCAGGGTCAAGGTGAGAAGGTTCAGGGGGTAGACACCAGTCCAAGAACACCACAGTCCTGAGTCCTGGGGCAGTTGGAGTTTCATATGACGGTAAGATACCAGATCATATGCAATGCTGCAATGGTATTATGGATTTTATCTCAAAGATACGAAGAAAAAGAGACGACTGCTGATTTGTGCTCTTGTGCTTTTTTTGGCATCAAGTGCTTTCGTCCATCTACAGAGGGGGTGAAATATGTTTGTGTCTTTTCCTGTCACCAGACAATGTTGTCCTCAGATGTTTCTTGTTGCAACCATGGCGGGGGTCTTTCATTCTGCCTCATCCTCAGTTGGTTTGCTTAGATGTGGTCATGCCTTTCATGTGCATTGTTTCGCGATGTCTACCGTGATCGTCTCGATGATCCATGTGGTCCTCAGGTCTTATCGGCCACGTCCCTAGTGATCGGGGGCGGAGAGGGGTGAATCTGCGAGCGCCAGGGACGTTTTGAAAGCGGAGGGACCCGCTTTCCGAGATCTCGTGATGACCTTGGTCCCGTTTTACAATGGGTTGTGTCACCCCCCCCATTTGTGAGTGATTTGTGGCAAAGATGGGGTTATAGAGCTTCCTGGAGCTCAACCCCACTGAAGGTGCCCAGACGGCTGTCTTAAAAAGGGGTTGGTCGAATTTCCCTCCGGGACACCTCCGACTTCGAGGGAAGATCGTGTTTTTTCTCGATTCCAAGCGACGGAGAGAAAGATCTTCAATCCAAACCGACTGTTTTTGAGACCGAAAAATGTTGAGAGACCGGGACCTCGGGCTGTTTCGGAGTGTTTGGGTGTGTGTCCTCGTTTGGCTTTGCTCTCGCCGTGGGGTGCACCCGGAACGATGCGATGCCACCGGAACGACGAAGCTCGGAGCCGCTCAAGCTGGTCCCATCACCAGACGTTCGGAAGAAACGAGAGGCCATCGGAAAAAGAAAAAAAAAGCCCTGGCAGGGCATGGTCGCTCCCCTGCGGTGAAGGTTTGGACGTTTGGACGTCACGAGTGCAGACGTCACTCGGTGCAGGCGTCACGAGTCGTCACGGTCCCGCGAAGACGACTCTTCTCTTCGATTCAGAAGTTCTCGGCCAGAGCTCGGCGCAGTGCCCGTTGCGCGTGCTGCGGCTCCTGTGTTCGGAAAGCCTTCCGGTTCACGTGCATGCGGCGGTGTTTCAGGTGCCACCGGTCAGTGCCTTGGCGTGTCTCTACGACCCGCGTGGGGACTCAGGTTTTTCTGGCTGTGAAGATGTTGGACTGCGGTTTTCTTGGCGAACTCTTTTTGGCGAAGAGTCACATGTCGATCATGTTGATTTCTAATGGAGTGTGGACATGTCTTAGAGTCAAATGTTGTTCTAACTATAGAAGAGTGTGGACATGTTTTAGTGAATTCTCTTTGTTGGAAGAGTCCTCCCTTCGACCTCTTTGGTTCCCACAAAAGAAGTTGTTCAATAAAAGGTTGCATATAACTTATCTTACTCTGCTCCATGACGGTTCCCTGTTGATCCCTTTAGATGCTTTTGTGGTGGACAGTTCACCATTCGACATGGTGCCCTGTTTTTAACCAGCTCTTGCGAGTAGGGATTGTTTAATTTATATCTTATTTCACTTTATAGGCCGGTCCATGAATAATTAATATAAATGACATCTTCTCCAAAATTTATTATAAATTACTTATTGATTTTGGAGAAGATACAAATAAGAAATACTAACATGAATTTTATCATTCTTTAAAATTCATGATATAAATTATATTATTACTTGCCATTAATTCATTTCTTATATCTCTTATTTGAATTAATGGCAATAGATATAATAGATTTAAATATATGGCATCATTAATTTTCAAGATAACTTATTAATTAATGATGCCCCCCAAAAACCAATAAATTAATAGAGGTTTTTGGGTTATAGGTGAATGAAAATTATTGATAAGAGATATTTTAATATAATTTTCATTCACTATATCATTTCTTTTATAACTTATATCTATAATCATGAGTTGACCTTTAATTTTAAAGAGGTCAACAGCCATCGGCTACTTCTAGATTTATACAATCGGTCGCTTTTTACCTTTCCAGTCCCTTGAATCTTAGGAAATAATTAGCAAAAGCATATATTTCTTTTATATTGTTACTTATATCTGCAGCAATATTAATATCTTATGCTGCATTATCTTCTTTTATTTTGTTTTGTGCCTGGGTCTTTGGGGGAAGACTCTGAGCATTGCAAAGAAGGTAAAACTTCTGACCACGCTTGTTTACCTTTGCTTTCCACTTGCCAAGAATTCCATCCAGTTGGGTAGTGGTCAAGGTGGTGTATGTCCGCGGTGATCGGCAGGTATGCACCCAGGCAAAAACCTGTTCTTGTTTACATCCTGAGCTGCTACCGTATGGGGTAGAGCTTAAAGAGCCGCCAACGGCTCTTTGGCCTTGACGTCCTTCCCAGAACTGACTGTAAATGGTGACAATGAAATGATATAAGTGTCACAACATATCACGGATGATGAACCATCGATAAACATTCAACAATCATTCATGAATGGAATGGATTTCAAGGAAAAGAAGACCTTCAACGGAATCACGACTCCCATCCGCGTTGTGCCATGTCCTGGGCCCTGTTCGGTCTCGCTTCGAAGGCCCTTTGCGTCCTCCGCCTGGGAGCTGATCAAAGTGGACCTGAGCCCCGTCACTGGTGCAGCATTCAGTCTGCAGCGTTCGCGGCGCGGTTTTCCGCGGATGGCTGGAGTGAGAACGGCTCCAGGCTGCGGATGTGTCAAAGGTGTAAGGGACGAGCCACGTGACGTTCCGCTCCCCCCCTCCCTACTTAAGTAAGTAAGGGATGCACCTGTTCCCTACTTAGCTACTAGTACGCTACTAGCATGGACACAGGATGCTCCTCACAAGGAAGCTCCCCCCGCACTAGAGGCCGCGGGGGGGTAGCCTCCTTGAAGAGTTAAATGAATCAAGAGCTGCTAAAGCTGTCAGATTGACTCATTGAAACAGGACTTTATATATATATATATATTGTCATTATACTGTATATATCCCAATCCTGGGATTGGCAAGTAGTTGTTTACGACAACAAACATGGGATGTTTAAGTTGAAAGACGATTCTTAGGGCGTGTCGATTCCTCCTGAGGCCGATTCCTCCCAGGACGTGCTGCGATGCGAACTTCTGGGCGGACTTCGTCAGCATACTTTATTGAGTCATGTCTTTGAAAGGAAGCTTCGTTCACAGCAGTCATTCTGCATGATGTTTATATATGTTGATGATCGTTTTACATTCCAATGAGGAGTCTCGTAGGCAAAGACCAAAGGGAAGAAGTGGCCACCCACCGAACAGAAACCATCGTCAATGCTGACTTCTTACATCATCCGAAATCAGCCGCCACGCTTTGAAGAAACAAAGTTCGTTTGCCACCATAAAAAAGAAATCCACGCTTTGAAACAGAAACCATCGCCTCCTTTGCTTCCGGGCCCGTCACTTCCTTCGTCTGCCTCGAGCGCAGGACGACGAGTCTCTCGCTGTGAGGGTGCCGCTTCCGGGTCGGTCGGCGCCGGCGGTCTGAGGAGGACTCCGGACGAACGTGGGTGGACGTGCTTGTGGAACCACACGTGGTTGTGGAACCACACCCATGCTTGGTGTCATTGTGTAAAGACCACTCCCTGAACTGTTTGTGGTGAAAACCACTCCCTTTGTGGCGAAAAAGAGTGTTTTCAGGGGCCAGCAGGTCCACGAAACGATTTCAGGGAGTCTACGTGCATTGACCCCCCATCAACCACCTCAATGATGCATGGCAATGGTGTGTTGGGGATTAGAAGTATGTCTCTTTGGGGGGAAGGGGATGTCATGGTTGGCACTGACATGACGAAGGGGATCGCGGGCGTTCCAGAAAACCCCGGTTTTTCATGGCAATGTTTTGTCCTTGAGCCCTCTGGAACCAGCAACAGGTATGTGATATGTATGCAGTATCTACAAATATGTACCCTGGAGTTTGTGCCATGCACGCCATACCAGAATGCAGTGAGATACATGCACACACCCTGGTGCTCAGAGAAGGATAAGAGAAAAGGTACACAGGTCCGGTCCATTTATACACTTTATATATATATATAATACATAATATATGTGTGTGTGACACATAGATAGATATATATATATATATCATCCAGTCATAGATTGAAAGAAGCAGCACCCGTTCCGCGTCCGACCGGTCCGACGGGTCGACGACCAGGTGAACTTGCAAGATGGCCTCCTCGAGCTGGTGCAGGCCACAGCGGTCACGGCACGTGCGTCCCGGTGCGTCCTCGGTTTGGTGTGTACTTGGTTCCATCTTGGATGGTATGTTTGGTATGTGTGGTATGTTTGGTTGGGTATGGTTTTCGGATATGTTGTTATGGTTTGATGTGTTTTGGTATGTTTGCTTCCTTCGTTTTGGGGTTCGTTCATGGGCTGGGTGTTGCCTTGCACCATTGATGGCAAGGGTTGGCATAATTGGTGTTCATCTTGGTCTTTTGCTAGACCCAGGGGGCAGCTAGCTAGCAGCAAGGACCCACATGGCTGCTACGACTGGGCTCTCTTCAGCACGGCCGTCTGTGACAAAACAACCGATCCACACCGGCGTCAAAGGTGTGGAAGACGATGCTGTCAAAGGAGGTCAGAGACGCTATCAAAGAGTCTCTGCTCTCATTCACTTCGCAACACCACAGCCTGGCTCACGCTCCCAACAAGGTGTTGTTTTTCCTCATGACCAGTAGGAAATCCTTTGTGCTCAACTTGGACATCAGAAACTGTGCAGAAAAGCTCCCATGATTGTTTTCAATATACAGTCATTTCAGGGGCTCGATGGCACAGACCTCAAGGGTTTCCTTTACTTCTCTTGGGGAGACCATGCCATTGGTCCTCTCAATCCACCACTGTAAGAGAAGTCGTTCCCCAAGGCAAACGTCGATGGACCAAGGCTGTTCGTTTAGAAATCGCAGCGATGAATGCTTCATGGTCCGTTAACACTTGATACCCTCTGACTCACTAACATGGAAGTGGAAAATGGTCACTTGGAAGACTACTTTCCTCTACCAACAGGGGGTTTTCCACTTCCAGAGTCAGAGCGTAGTCAGAGAGGAAATAGTGTGTGTGTGTGTAACCCTTGGAATCATAGGGATCCTTTCGGATTGTTTTAGCTTCACAGTTGTTTTCCTTGTGCAGCAGGGGCGTGTGGCACTCTCGTCCTACCACACGCAATGAAGCTGTGGGCGAGAGTGGGAAGGGAAACTTGGCCAGTTTCCTGTACCTGCTGTGATAATTACTCCAATCTCCGGGCCCTGCTTGTACCTAAAACAACAAATCCAGCCTTTGCACCGGTTTGCTCTCGGCAGTCACGCATAGGGCTTTGGTTTCGGACGACGTCACTCTGTCGCTCGGTCGTTCGACGGTTCCTTTAGAGTTGATGGCCACGCTGAACTTGATGGACCTCCACTTCCTTTTCAGGTTCCTTTACCTGTACTCTTAGGAATTGGTAACCTAGGCCGGCGTGTGGCACCGCTTTCAGTTCAGCACACCCTATCCTAAGTGTGTTTGGCCTCGTGCCAACCCGGGATGAGCCCGCAGAGTGCCTCCCGTGGACCCGTCGAACGGGTGTATGTCCAACGTATCCCCTGCCCGGATACAGAGCAGCTCGCAGCGAGCGTAGGTGGCCTAGGCCGTACGTACGATGATTTTGTCTCATTTTAGGAATTCCAAGCTGGCTCATGCCTTTACGTGACCGCAGCGGTCTAAGCAGCCAGCCGCTTCGGCAGGGCGCAAGGTGACCACAGCAGTCAAAGTATTTTTGAGGTTCATTGGAACCTGTTGGGACCTTAGCCCCCTTCTCCCCCTTCCCTTCCCCCTTTCTTTCTTTGCTTCCTGGGGTTTTCCTGAATGCAACACTCAGGATCACCCCTCTCTTTCTTTGGTGCGTCCCTGGACGCTTGTTCGTAGCTGGGAACACCTGCCTTTTTTCTTTTTTCTCTCCTCTCCCTTTCTCTCCCTCTCTCTTTCTTTCTTTCCTTCTCTCTCTCTCCTTCCTCCCTCCTTGGGTGTCCCTGGATGCTTTTGTCATAGCTGGGAACCTTCTCCTCTCTTCCTTTGGTGTGTCCTTGGACGCATGCGCCGTAGCTGGGAACACCTTCCTTTCTTTTCTCTCCTTTTTCTCGTCTCTCCCTACCCCTCCCTCTTGTCGGCACCTTAGCTTGGGATACTACTAGGGGCTCCTGGCCTTCCTACTAGGTGTTAGGTGTTTCTTTGACGCAACTAGAGGTTCCTGGCCTTACCACTACTTGGGGGCGAAATCTTGCCTCCCCTCGGGGAGGCGTGTGTGTGTAACCCTTGGAATCATAGGGATCCTTTCGGATTGTTTTAGCTTCACAGTTGTTTTCCTTGTGCAGCAGGGGCGTGTGGCACTCTCGTCCTACCACACGCAATGAAGCTGTGGGCGAGAGTGGGAAGGGAAACTTGGCCAGTTTCCTGTACCTGCTGTGATAATTACTCCAATCTCCGGGCCCTGCTTGTACCTAAAACAAGAAATCCAGCCTTTGCACCGGTTTGCTCTCGGCAGTCACGCATAGGGCTTTGGTTTCGGACGACGTCACTCTGTCGCTCGGTCGTTCGACGGTTCCTTTAGAGTTGATGGCCACGCTGAACTTGATGGACCTCCACTTCCTTTTCAGGTTCCTTTACCTGTACTCTTAGGAATTGGTACACCCTATCCTAAGTGTGTCATTCTAGCTTTGCACACATCTCAACACTCGCGTTGTGCGTCAAACGCATTCAAACGCCGCCGCCGTGCGCTGCAAATCACAGGCCTTAGCCAAGGACTTCGGGGAAGAGTTCGCCATCGGCCTGGGCACTTGGGGTGTTAGTTAGTATCTTTGGCAGTGTTTTTGTGACTGTTGTGTTTTGTAAGTTCAGTTATATATATATATATGGTACCCCCCCCCCAAAAAAAAACATATGTTCACATCACTTTTGCTGGTATTTGCAATATTTTGTGTCTATTTTGGGTTGCCTTTTGACCCTTGTCTTTTTTTGGGGGGTACCATATATATATATATATATTTGTGCACGTAGGTTGCATGACTTGTTTGTCCACTTTGGAAGGAATGCAGTCAGAATACGTTCAATGCATTCAGAATGCATTCCTGCCCAATACCAAGACCAAGATCCAAGATTTGCACAGAAGTCTTGTGGAAAATCTTGGAAATACCAAGATCCAAGATCCAAGATTCCCACAAGACTCCTGGCTAAAATCTTGGATCTTGGTATTTCCAAGATTTTAGCCACGAGTCTTGTGGGAATCTTGGATCTTGGATCTTGGTATTTCCAAGATTTTCCACAAGACTTCTGTGCAAATCTTGGATCTTGGTCTTGGTATTGGGCAGGAATGCATTCTCTGGCATTCTCTGGGCAGGAATCATTCTGAGGAAATATCACTTACAATATCTCCCTGTGAGCGCGAAAGGCTCAAAAAACTCCTCTTTTTTTACGTCCGGGCCCATGGCGATGCACGTTTCGGGCACAGTGCAGTGGACCAACGGGCAGGCGCGGGTCAAACCTGTTCAAGGGCAACGTATGGACCAAGTACTCTGGAAGCGCAAGTTGGCAGATTTACTGCAAGCCAGTGACACCCAACTCATCAAACTACTTCGTCAAGATGGGCTTCTACAAGATTGAACAGGCAAGAAGTGCCCTCGATGTGACAAGGGCACATTGTCAAAGCTTCAACCCAATGTTGACCACGGGATGCCTAGACATCGTTGCAATCGGTTTGGTTGTCAGGCATACCTCAATCCTCACCACCTGCACCCAATCTTTGTGGACGGAAGAGGTGCTAGCCACACACCTTTGCAGACCCAGTCCGCCTTGCTCTTCTTGCTTCTCAACCGAGTGTCGCACCCTGCCATCCATCGCATTCTTGCTCTCAACCACAAGGCCATCGAAGATATGGAGAAGCGGCTGAATCATCTTCGCAAGGGCTGGGTGGAAGAGAAGGAGCAGTCAATTATCTTTGGAAATGGCAAGGATTGGACAGATGTGGAGGCAGATGAAGCCACCTTCTCAAGCACAGACCTGAAGCAGTTGGCCGACAACCCAGAGCAGCCCATGATCTGGGAACAGTGGTGTGGCATTGTGCAGCGGGGTTCTCCACACACACTCCTTTTGAAAAGGTTATCTCCCCAAACGTCTGCTCGGAGAGCGCCTGGTCCAGGTGCAATCAGGAAGATGGAGTGGCGTCCTCTAGCCACTAAGCACCTCCAGGATCGCGCTATCGTCCTCCACACGGACGCCGCCAAGTCGTACAAGCTGAAAGTGAGTGGCGTTCTCCACGACCAGGTGCGGCACTGCAAAAAGCGTGTCAAGGTCAAAGGCAAATGGGTGTGGAAAATGCCTACTTATGTGAAGATTGCCACCCATAAGGACCCAAAGACTGGTCGCCAATTCAAGACCAAAGGCGGTACCCAGATCATTGATCGTGCCTGGCGCTTTCTTAAAGATCGGGTTCAATTGAATCAACATTGCCGGGTGGGGAGTCCTCTTTTGCGGTTGAAAATCCGCAGTGCACAGTATGAGTGCTGGCACAGAAACTCTGATCTGTGGACTGCCTCTGGTATCTTGTGCACTTGGCACTTTGCCAAGTGAATTTTGTCTGCCTGCAAGGAAAAAATGCATCTGCAAAATACGTCTGAGAAATGTGTCTGCAACATTCTTGTTGTCATATCATAACATCTGTCTCTGGCGCATCACAAAATCAAACGGAGTAACACCAGGACTCAAAAACATAGGTTTTGGGGGGGGGGGCTAGCATAATATACATGCATAATATACCGGCTTTGGTTTGCTATACTTCAACCAGGTATCAATTGCGCTAGCCTAAGATCTATCGGCATCTCTTGCTACCGGATGCTTTATTTTTCAGCATCCTGTTGGAACATACTGCTTTTGTGTCTCAGTGAAGGTACGACAGGTGTTGCTTACAATTATGCGGTGCTTACATGGCGTTTACATTGTGTTGACATTTGTGTTCCCAGGGTGGGTGGCTTTGTGTAGCCAATCCACCCGGGATGGGACTGAGGCGCGCAGACCGAGACTGAGACGACCGAGCAGTTGCGGCCGCTCAGCGAGGCGACCGTTGTGTGTGTGTGGCTCTAGGAAGCAAAGGGCATCGCTACGAACGGAGCAAGGACGCTACGAACGGGGCTCCGGGCATCACTAGGAGCATTCTTACTACTAGTAACAAGAAGCTACGTAGCAAAGGGCACCTTTAAAGGACAACGCAACACAAATAGTTGTGGCTCCAACCTAAGAGCGATGGCCTCCAACCTACTAGCGATGGCCTCCAAGGGAACCTCTAAACAGAAGAGACCGAAATCCCAGCAAATCCTAGTGCGACATGTTTTGGGCAACTTGAGTCGCGTCACGTCTCTTAGGGCTACGGCCCTTCACGGTTTCTTTGTTTCGGCTTCGTAAGTTCAGGTGTCCGGCCGTTCTCCGGGCCTTTCTTATGACTGGTTCGTTCGACGAATGGAGACTCCCCGAGTAGTGCACATCACATCATTGTACATCGCCACAGCACATTTCACCAAGACACCACAAACACAGAAACAACCTTGTAAACACGTAAGCCAAACCCAATAGCGATGGCCTCCAACCTACTAAACACGTAAGTAAATACACATCACAGAAACAAAGGAAACTACACTACACACCGCATCATGACACTGTGCATCACTCGAATCTCGCGTTGCCTTAGGGGGGACCGTTCTACACATGAAAGCTCGTTGTTTGCAATGCCTTGCGTCCTAGTAGCGTTCCTTGCTCCTAGTAGAAATGGCCTCCACCCTAGTAGCGATGGCCTCCACCTAGTAGCGTCCTAGCTTGCCTGTCACAGTTCCCGCAACCAGGAGTTCAAGTGCATCTCTTTGGGCGAGCTCTACTTGCCACCTACGCAGCAGACCTCGGGCAATCACATGTCGATCTCAGTGAGGTGGAATTGAAAAGACTAAGTCGTGGACGGTTCGTTTGATGGTTGTCTAGACTAGTCACCTGGAAGTCTAGTAGATTTATATCAACGGCTTGTGAAATGGACTTGCGGAAAAATCGAGAGAACCTGGCGAACCTGTGTGGTATCTCCTAGGGTTGGTTCCAACTGTTGTACACCTAGTTTGGCCATGCGCGTTCACAAAGAGTCATAGCATGAAGCCCAATCCATTGCCTAAATCTTGGACTGTCGGAAGTCCTTACCTTCCAACACCTTTTTCAGGTTCAAGGTACAGACTATTTAGGAAAACGATGAAGGTTGATTGATTGTCAATCCGCCACAACTGTCACGAACACCATGGGTTACAAGTGTCTTGAGATTCTTGGCTTTGACAAGCTTCCCACCCCCTGTTCAAGTCCCAAAGAACACCGGACCACACCATGCGCAGAAAACCAAAACTTTATGCCAGACGAGGCCTATTTGTGCTGATTTGCGGCTTTCTGCGCCAGGAGCCCCAGTCGATCTGGCACAACACAGCGACAGACCGAGAGCAAAATAGTTCTGGCAGACACTTGCTCGTAGGGAGCAAGAACAGTCTGGTTTAACGATCAAGACGAACACCTGAAAGGAGTAAGAGTTCATGTTCATTTTTGCACGGTGAATCTCCGGCAGATCAACCGCTGCCATTTTTCAGGCAATGCACCACCAATCTGGCTGGCACTGGCATCGCCACGGCATCACCTGGATGCTTCCGATCGGTTTCTCTAACACAGGGCGGGGCATGAAAAGTGGTTCTCCGGCATGGTCCATGGTGTAACTGATTTGTGCCCTTGAATAAGAGCACTAGCCTTGGCATGTGCGGTTCAGCTGTTCGATCCTCCCCGATGCGTTGCGCCGCGTTCTGCGGCGTTCCGCCGTTCTGCCAGCGGTTCCACAGAGGTCTCCCCTCGATCTGGCAGACAGGTGGTGTCGGCCCATGCTTCGGTTCCAATCCAGTTGTTCTACACCTTTCTATAATGTATATATGTATATTTATTGTTCTGCCTGTTGCTTGTTTCTCTGTCTATCTACCTTCTACCCCTCTCGTTCTATTTTCCTCTCGAACTACTGCTGTTTGCATCAGTTGTTCGGTTCATCCGTCTATCCATCCTGTTGTCTATGTACCTACGCACATCTACCGACGAGCTCTCCAGTCGCGGATGGGTGTACCGACACACAGACTTGAGACGCACTGCCGTCAGCGGCCGAAGAAGACGGAAGCATGAGCAAAGGATTCTCGTGCGGCTCGGTGTTTGCAGCGTTTTTTTGTTGTTTCTTTTTTTAGACCTGCCTTGTTCCCCACGGTATAGAATCGCATGCTTCTTCATGCCTTTTTTTTTCATGACATTCTGCATGTGTTTGCCTCTTTGCCAAAATGCATGTCCTTCTCTCGGCCATAGACTTTTACAGCACATGCTGGTCCTTTTATCGCACGGCACATGCGACCCCCACTGCTTCCATTTCCCTCAAAACCCTCAAACCTCGTCCCACCGAGTCTGGGGAGATCACTCGTGGCTTCTTCAAAGAACAAGATCTACAAACGCTGATCCCGCCGATCCGCATGAAATTCATATGGATCTTTTCGATGGCGGGTCGGCCGCCATAAAGGCGTCCAGGGGACCGCCTACGACTATAAAGTCGGTCCCCTGCATGTGACTCTGGCTAGCTAGACACTACCTCATTGAGTTCATCTTAAGATCATGAAAATGTTAAGAAAGCCGCACTGAGTTGAACAATCACTGCTTTGGTCACCTCAAGGTTTGGTCGATCAAGGTCTCATGGGCAGGTGGCCGGCCCTGTGTCGCTCGGTCGGAGAGTTCGTTGTGGAAAGACGAAGCCAGATGTTCCACATCTTGTTGGCTCACCAAGCAGTTCGGTTTGTTGTTCCTTGTCTTGGGCGTCACCCTTTTTGGGGAAAGACTTCCAAGACACGTCACGTGTGGAGATCGATGGAGTCCAAGGCCCGTCTTCGTCTCCTTCACGGGCTTATCCCTGACCTTCCCTGAGATCCGCTTGGCCAACGTCACAACAACTAGAACCAAGCTGGGGCAGGCCAGGCGGCTGAGAGCGAGCGGTGGAGAAGAGCGAAGAAACCAACCAACTTTGGAGGAAAAGGGTCGGGTTCCCTACTTCCGGCAAGTATATCTCAGCAACCTGCAAAGGGGCTTAAAAAGTGGTAAGATTCTCCAGGAAGCTGTTCTTTGAGGAGTAAATGGTTCTCCACAAGTCTAGATTGGTTGGTCTTGGTGTAGGTGTTCGAGCAGTGGGAGGAGCGCATCAGTTTCTTGTGTATTGGCGATGCTGACGCTGGAGCCCCAATCAACCAATTCAGAATCGGCCTTCCTACAATGCTGAGCAGGGTTTTTTGTTTTTGGTGCTTGCAGGTCGGCTCCAGTATGGAGTTTTTTCTCGCCTTAGTAGCAGGGTGGTAGTCAACCCCAGGAAGAGTGACAAGAACCTGCCCAAATGAGCAAGCAGCGCATAAGGTAGGATGGTCCCTGGGGCAATGCCTGTGGTACTTTCCGCCAGGAACTCATCGCACATTGCATCGCCTTCCTCTTGCCGCTCAGTCTGATGTGAAGGTTTTGAGGCACGAACAAAACAGTGCAGGAACGAATGAACCACATGGGAAAGAGGGTGAAGAACGATGATTCACCATTCTGTGTCACCTTGCCACCGAAAGCGCAAGCTTTTTGAAGTCAGGGTCCTTTTTTGAGGGGCGAGCCAAAGGCCTGACAACGGTGGTTCAGGTCCTCCGCAAGTGCGTCAGAAGACCAGGGCCAAGTTGGACTGGACCCGTGAGGTGTTCCAACCCGGTTTGTGATCTATATCTATTGAAAGCTTCTACAAAGAAAGCAAAGGACCGTCATGTTCAAAAGAAAACCGTGTTTTTTCCTCCGTTTCTTCTTGCCAAGGCTCAACAGCCCTGTGTTGCTGGGCTCCTGCGACCTCTTCGGCAATCCTGTCCAGGCAGCGCGCGGGTCTGAACCGGGGATCTACCGCAGGTCTGGTGGGTTTGGGATGCTCGAGTTCGACCTGCTTGATACCGACGAGTCTCATGAATCAATGGTCTGAAAACATAGTTCTTTGAGACCGATATGTGGTGAGCGCCAGTTTAGGGAGACACTACATATATATATATATACTTCCAAACACATACTGACTGCCGTTCAACTGGAGTGCCTACACTCTGCAAGCTCGATGAGCCTGCAGACCTCAGCCAATTGCAGTCTCTCCTGACAAAGCCAAAAATGATCAAAAAGCTGTTCCTTGAGAAATGAAGACCTTCAGTATAAGACTATAGTGTATTTGCCATCGGAACAGGCTTAGTGGCTTACGTAGTCAATCACTTGCTGCCCCGGCCTTCTACGTCCCCCCGCAACCCGACCCGCTTGACGTCCCTCCTCCCGTCCCCCGCTTCCGTACGAGGCCTATCGACATCTTCGCTCCGGCCTCGGGGTGCGGTCCCCGGCGACGGGCGGTCGAAGGCCTCCGAAGGCCACCGCTGAACGGTCGTTTCGTCTCTCAACGGCCTGCAACTTACAGTGGTCACGGACATCTTGTGGCCACGAGAAGAAACCCTTGAAACCATGGCTGAGAAAATCGCAGAACATGTACTTGGTTCTCCCATGAAATCCATGGCTGTGAACTCCATGAGGACGACGGTGACTATCCCAGGCTGAGGGAGACCTCTTCGGACACACAGCTGTCAAAGGCTCCCAATCTTGGAACGGGAAAAGGTCCCAACCTGGTTGACTTGTCCCGATCCATTTGGTCCCCAAGATTCGATCAAACTATCTAGACAAGTAGCTGACGGTTTTTACCTCTTGCATGTGTCCTTGGTTGGACCTGTGAAAAAAGTCCTGTACTTGTTTGGTGTTTTCTTTGCTTGACTAACTGTCCTCTTCTCCGATTAGATCCACTTTCCTTTGCGCACCTGAATTTCAGTAGGGTGTGTACTCCTGTGCTTTATTCGACAATCTGGCATATCGTCCACAATTTGGCCGAGTTCCTACATCCAAACGACAAATTGCCTCAGAGCTGGAGTTGGGCATCCCAACGACATATTTCCCTTCCAATCAGAAGCACCAAAAGGTCCATGCAACGGCCTCGTGATCCTTTCCGGATGCTTTGAGGTCTTTTTGGCTGGTTTGAGGACCAGGTCGAACCATCGACCGGTTCGCTCGGTCGAACTCGCCAGGATTTGGTCCAACGACCTTTGGGTGGAGGTCTCGGCTCCTTGGTCAGCGCCTCAGGGTCTCGGTCGGGTCTCGGTCTGGTCATGCACTCCGATCTGCATGACCTGCGGGGGGATGATGAAGCGGGGACCAAACGAAAACACCGGTACTCATTGGTATGCATTGGTCGTTTCTACTCGATGAGTGAGAAATTTCTGCACAGCAGCCATTGCAGCAAACTTTCTGCAAAGCTGGATACGCCTGCGTCACTTCGCAGGCAGTCGAAGCCCAGATATCGGTAGAATATGGTCGAATCGGTGTCATCAGGTTCTTGAAGATCCCTCGATTTGCCAGATCCAGCGCTCTGGATCTACCATCTTGGCTTTTTAGGCATCGCAATCCAGTTGACTCTTTTTTGGACATCTCAAGATTACCCACCTCACCCACCTTGTCTCTGGCTAGCTGCTAGTCTCTGTTGCCTGAGACCTGACTATGGCCAGCCTGCAACCTGTCTCCACTGGAATGGCCCCTTCAGCCTTTTGACCCACGACCCACCCCCCTCCACACCTCACCACACCAGGCCCGTCACACCGCTTCCGCTTCGCTGCTGTCCCTGGCAGCGCTCTGTGATTCCTTGCGCCGGGGAGCCGAAAATGCCGGGTGAGCTTCAAGGTGAGGTGAAAAAGCTAGGAGGAGGCGGTCAATCTTAGAGGAGTGTTTTTTCGTGCTCCACATTGTATCTTAATTTTAAATTGTATCTATCTCCAGGATAAATCGAAGTACCGCCAAGTAGATGCTATTTGGTGGCTCGTGCTCCTAAGACATGGTGTTGCACAATTTGGATGTAGGTGACATGATTTATGCTGTATTGGCTTATCTAAATATCTCCATGCTGTATTGGCGCAGAGAACTTCACGTTCGCTTTTCATCCTAAAGCCCAGTGCAGCCATTCTGCAGCCATTCTGACTCCAACAGTCCAGAATCTCCGTGCAGACAACGATGGCACTGGTGAGTAGAGTTGTCTACCCATCTGCACGCAGGGAGCCCTGAAAGCGGGAGGAGGGCGCCGTTGGAACATCCGGTACAAGTACAGAAGGACATTCGCCCGTGCGGAAGCCTTTGATTACATTTGGCTTCAGCTGGCCCCTATTCACGACTGCTGGCTTTCCAACCAACCGGTTTGGGTCAATTGCATGTACTTGACTGCAAGTAGCATCTCCTGTTCCGGCCCTTGAGCGACTTGAGGGGCCACAGATGTTCGAAAGACGATCCGTGGACTCTTGTGGGATTGGTTGTTGGATCTCGTTGTGGGATTGGCTGCCAGACCTGTGGTTTGTATTTCCTGGGGTTATCTTGCTTGCAGTGGAGCCATGGTTTCTCCAACAAGGTTATATCTTCACATAGATGTTTGCAGTTGCTCAACTAGCATGATAATTAAGTGGACGGCATAGTGCAGGTATGTGACACAGAAGCTCCTATGAAGACTTACACATGTCAGGTGGTGAAAACATGTCCATCAACAGCATTTTGCATAAGGCCCAAGAGTTCCACAGTGCTAAAGTCTGAGATGGACCCGCAGGAATGTATGCTAGTTCAATGCACCCAGCTGACACTTGCACTACTCCAAGTTGCGACATCGTCCGGAATTGTCCGCCTTCTTGTAGGCCTGCCTCCTGTTGTGACAGGAGGTGCATCATGCCAGTAGTAGCAATGGCCTCCAACCTAATAGCCATGGCCCTACTTTTCCAACTCCTCCGTTCAATACACCCGTTCAGTCACCCTCGTTTTCCCCGGGCTTCCTCGTTTCGCGACTCTGTCAGCGGGGGTTGAGCCAAACCAATGGAAGGCAAAGGAGGACTTCAAGTAACTTCAAAAGTATATTCTATATACATGTTACCACCCCGAACCATATCTACCATGTATATAGCAACGCAGCTTTCGTTCTACCAACAACGGTGCACCGGTGCAACGGCACGACCGCAGTGACCAACCGGTGAGGCCTCGTGGATTCTCCCACGCCCGTGGCGGCCGAGCTCCCCGCAGAGCCCTTGCGGTTCTTCCCAGGCCGGGCGCGCGAGGTGTGACGAGTTTTGCAGAGGCGATTTCTCACCAGGGCAGGAGTTGTTGGTGTTTGTCTGAATCAAGAAAGGATCCGGAAGAAGTTTAGAACAATACACCTCTCTCAAGGATGGGTGCGAATGGAATATGATTTTGTCTTATCTGAGTCTCGCTTGTTGCACATTATGAAGATTCTGCACACGATGACTGTGTTCCTCAGCACTGCTTCGAGCGGTATTTGGATCAATCATGATCAACCCACCCCTGATCCCACGACAAGTCTTTGTGATGGACGACTCCCCGACTGAACAAGCTGCTCGCTTCTGAGCACAAGACCCATGAGTATTCGTCACCCGCTTTTTGTGCGGTGACGTTTCTTGAGACCAAAAGCCTGGGCGCACTTCACATGTTTCCGGGTCCAACTCAAATGGAACTTTTCGTGGTATTCTCCACATGTCGTGACAATCAAATGCTGCACGACTTGGCTCTTTGATGAGGTACCAGCTGCAAAGGAGATTGAAATGGTAACAATGGCCTGGCCACGAGAAAACATGGCCCCGGCCGCCTCTCAAACTGAGATTGTGAAAAAAAAAAAAACGCATCACTCTGTGCATGCAGGAGATGGTATCCGAAAGGCCCAGACCAGTACCAGCTCCAGGACTCTTTTGACAGCGCAGGCAACGCGTCAGGTGAGGTCAGAAGTCCAGTTCCGGTAGGAGGATGTCTTTTTGTGAACCCCCTCGTACAACAGGTACCACCAGAATCACCTAACAAGCGCACAAAGTACCTGTTGTATGAGGAAGTTGGTTTCTTAGTCATTTGTGGGAACCTCTTTGTTGGATTGATCAGATGCAGACACTCGACACTCACCTCTACCATCATGACGATCAGCGGTGGCTTCTCCACATATCTATATCATGGAGCGAACGGACGAGCACGAAGCACGTCTGCGTGCCCCTTCTTTGGTTTTGCTTAGGGGTTGGCGTTTCCCAAACTGGATGAATCCCCTTCCTGATAATATAGTGTTCATGTTTTCGGGGTTCCTCGACAACAAATCCAAGTTCAAGCCATTCTCGCAGCTGTGCAGCCATCCCAGGAGGATGACGGCCAGATCACCCACAACTCAACGAAAGCTGGAAGGGGTCTTAGACCGCCGATGGTTTCACGCATTCACCTTGCAGCATTGCAAATCCAGAATGACTCCAAACCGATCCATGCACTTCGCAACCACATTCATTCGATGGCAGGAAAACCATGTTCTAACAGCTCACCGTCACTGCTAGTCCATGTTGCTACAAAAAGAAGTTGTGTACCCTCCAACGCACGTTCCGTGGAAGTGGATGGCATGCACCCTTGGATGACGATGTTCCTTTAATTCCACTTCCATGTAAAGTGTCCGTCGGAGTCTATTTGCTACATACAACATCATCAAGAGAATTTGTATACATTGACATATATACTGCACTGGAAATACCTATATATAGAATCATACAAAGTGAGTCGTGAAAGAAGTTACATACGTAGATACTAGGGGCTACTGGCCTTACTACTAAGAGCAAGGACGCTACTAGGGGCTACTGGCCTTACTACTAAGAGCAAGGACGCTACTAAGGGGTAACAAGAAGCTGTGTGTTTTTCTTTTTTTTCCAAATCCAGGTTTTACGGTTTTCTTCTGCTCAGGCAGTGACCATCTGTGGCCCGGGTGCCGGCATCCAAGCGAACCAACAGGCAGTCGCTTCGTTCACGGCCGGACCAACAGGGAGAAGCACCTTCCTCAGCCTTCCCTCCAAGCTCAAAAATTCAACCTCCAAGACGCCAACAGAATGTGTCTTGGTAGGGCGTACCAAGAAACCGGTTTTGACTAGGTCCAAACGAATCGTTTTGAAACTGTTTGGGGTCTATGCTGGTATAATTCAGAGTTTGTTCAAACATATTAGTACTTGTTGCAAGACACCAGTAAACATCCCAGGTGGTGCAGGGTGTCTTCCTTACAACAGTAACAGCATCAGTCGAGTCTAGCTCCAGACCGGTCTGCTCCGTCATCACAGACTCCGTGAGGCGTGGGCCTCGCTGGATCAGAATCCACGAGTCTATCTCCAAGTCTTTGGCCAGTCGAGGCTGGGCCGATTTCGGACCAAGTTCTCGTCCCAGAACTTCTCGCTTCTTCTCCGATGGAGAAAGACATCCATGTCGATGTTTCTTTGGGACGCGACGATTCTCTCCATGTCTTGCTCAGCATGGGGTGACGTGACCACCATGTTCCATATGCTCCATATCATTCCATGTCAGGTGTCGTTTCGCGCGTTCTCCGCACACGCGCCCATGAATTCTGCATATGTCTTTGTTCGTAGTAACAAGGGCATTCCTACTAGTAACATCTAGTAACAAGGGCATTCCTACTAGTAGCAAGAAGCTACTAGTAGCGATGCACCTTGCTACTAGAGTTTGTTCCGTGAATTCACCATGGAGGGGCCACTATGACCACTACCCCTTGGGATGGCCTGGTGGAGTGCCTTCGCCCAACAACTTGGCTCCTTGGCGAGAGAGATCTGCCTTAACGGGTTCTGGTGAGGAAAGAGGCCTGAAGCGATGAGGAAGAAATCAATCCACTGTGAGAGACCACTTTTGGAAAGAGACCACTTTCGTACTCGGTTCTTTTAGTCCAATACTCTAGTTCTATCCCACAATGGGATTTGGATCGCTTCGTGTCTCCAGCATTGGCTTGCCCCAGCAGCATATAGCAGACTGGCACGTCAATGGATGCTTTGTTGTAGTGAGGATGGCAAGAGTTGCTTCGGTTGCTTTGCTTGTGGCCCCCTGCCACTTGCCCTTGGAATGGAAAGTCAAGGATCAGCATTCAGTGGTGGGTTCGTGGAGAGGCTGCAATCGGTTTCCACTGACTTTTTCAGGGGCTAACCAGGGCCGTTTTCGTCGGAAGCTCCTGTTCGACGGATTTGAGGAATTTATTGCAGAGGACTGCCGCTGCCTGCAGATAAATGTGGTCGAACTAGAGGGACTTGGCCTCGATATCAACATCCATTCAAGCCAAACCACGCATGCCGTCCACTGGATCCACACATATCGATGCTTTCTCCAGGTCTTGTCCGCACATGTGGCACCTGTTCATTGTTTGTCTTAGTGTCTTCCTATGCTGTCAACTTCTTTGTTGTCTCATGGATTCTTTTGTTGCTTGGAGTGGGGGGCTGGGGCACCAAAAACATGTATGTTATACGCCATCATTCATCATGATGGCAAAAGTCATTGCTGATGAAACTGTTTTGGGTCCAGATTTGCTGGTGATCATTGTTGGGCTGCAAGCAAAAACTTAGTGGTTTCTTCTACTCTTGGCGTGCCACCGCTCTGTGTTCTCGCTGGGGCTTTGCAATCTACAGCTTGCCCTCACTTCGCTCTGTGTTTGCTGCTGTGTTTAATGCGACAAGAGTGCAAATACCAGAGTTGGGCAAGATTGATTGATGCATAGTCATCGCCTTCCCATCCTCAACATTGCAACATTGCGCGTGTCCTTTTTGATTGTTGTGCCACAGTTTATTTGCTGAAAACCCCCGAGATCACCGGAAGTCACCAAGAGGTGCAGTCATCACAAGTCATGAGAGACTAGAAAGCCCCACCCACACAAATCCATTTGTTGGTATCACAAGATAAATCAGTGGTTGAGCTGCATAAGGTTTGTCCATGTGTTTCTGTTTTCCTACGGGTAGAGGTTCTTGGTTGTGCCAGAGGCCCACGCCTTTTGTTACAGGTCAACGGTTTGCTTATGGTGAAGACTTCACAAGCGCACCTGCAGCATCTGCGGATTTGCAAGTGTTTTGTTGTGTTCTTAATGGCCCGCAGCCTGCTCCCCCTCCTGCCTACTTAATTGAGTAGGCGCCTACTCAATTAAGTAAGGGAGAGGTAGCTAGTAGTAGCTAGGTAGCTAGTAGCTTACTTAAGCTACTAGTATGGACGCAGGATAGCTCACGCTTCTTCAAGGAAGCTCCCCCTGCCGCCCTAAAGGCAGCGGGGGAAGCTTTCTTGAAGAAGCGCTCGCACTAATGATTTGGTCCTAGATCTTTGGGGAAACTTAAGGTTGGAGGCCATCACAGCATAGCTCACGCTTTTAATGATGTGGTTCCTAGATTTTTAGGGAAACTTAACATGTACGCGACAGGTGCAGCACGGTCAGTTTTTCACACCCTTGTTTTGTGTAATTGTGTATACACTCCCTGAACGAATGATGAAAGTGGAAAACCACCTGATTTGTAGATGAACCTTCCGCGAGCCGACCTTCCACTTCCGTTTCAGGGAGTGTATGACTTCAACGAAAGATGGCCAGCACCATTTGAGCTTGCGCATCCTTGTAGTCGGGAAAAGACATCACGCTGTGATTGAAACCGCAACTTGCACTCCGCAATGTACTTGTGCAAATATGAAGACCACAACAAGTAGACCAACAAGTCGATGGGGTATGCAGCCTGGCAACTGCAATGTGAGGACGATGTCCTTTTCATGCAAACACATCTCCTGTGACATGCTGTTTGGCTATTTTCGATGTGTCCAAAACCCAGTAGCGTCTGGTGTCTTCCACGACACTTGACAACACAGTGAAGTGAAAATGCTCAGAGATTCAGGAGCTGGCAAAACAAGGTGTGGTTCAAAACAGTGACTGTGCCCCGGCAAGAATGGCTTGCACCGCTTGGACGTCTTTGTTCTTTGTTGATTCCCAGTATGAGGCTTTTGTTCGCCCAGCACGTGTTTGCGGGTTCCCAAGATCTATGGTGTGCTGCAAGCACTTCGTTTTCACCCCGTGAAATGTAGTCTTACAACCGGTTCGTGACCTGGTTTTGGTCCCAGGTGGGGCAGGTATTCCTTCCTGCAAGGGTACTTTTTTGAAGGGGTTAGTAGTTCTTCGACGACATCACAGAGTTTGGAAACTCAAAGGAATCCAACAAGTCGGTTGTGCCACCGGCAGATCTTGTTCGTTTGCTGTTCGCCGTCAGACGATTGAGTCTTTTAGGACATGTTGATACTTCTTGATTGCCAATGTGAGTTCACATGTGTCTAATTCGAGTCATTTGACCCTTAGTATTTGTGGGCGAAAACGGGTTTAGACAGAGTGTGACAAAGAAGAGAACATAAGTGATCAATGTTTGTGTGGGGCAAGTGGTCCTCCAAGAAAGTCCTGGCCTTCCTCGATGTCCTGTCTTCAGGTTTGGTGTTTGGTTCGCGTGGCGGACAAGTTGTTCTGCCGTTCTTGTGGAGCAAGTTTGGCAATGCACTTCTGCGGCATTGGACTGCTACACATGATTCATCAAACGAAAGCAGGTAAAATTCATGTCATATGACGAGCTCATTTACAGGTGGAAAATTGTTGCCTTTTGTTTAGTTGAACACGAAAGATTGCGACAAAGAACAAGATGACCTTTTGCGCCATGCATCTCAAAGTGGGAAGAACTACTCTAGAAGGTTCGAAGGTGTGATTGATAGTGTGTTGACTTCAACGAGCTGCAAAGAAGAAGAATCGAACTGAACCGCGTCTCTCCGCCAGCAACTGGAGTTCAACGTCTTCCAACTGTGTTTGGTCTCTGCACTGGTCCAAAACGCTCGAGCATCACGAAACTACGGCGTAGCGCTTCTCTTCCCGTCGGCGCTCAGGAAATGCCGCCCAGCATCGTCATCAACGGCGGTTGCGCCTTCGAGATGCCCAGGCCGGGGGCATCCACCGTCGACCGAGATCCGGTCGGTGAGGGAGCTTTTCCCCCGAGGAGAACGAAAAACCGACTGGTCAGTTGGCTTTTGTTGGAACCACATGTGGAATCACGTGGATATGTTTAGACCTATCTTCATGTAGATCCAATACAACAATTAGCTATATCTTTCATGTTTTTTGGTGCTCCCGTAAGATCAACCATTCTACTGTCATTGGGCGGTAAGTCTAGACTACCAGGGGCACCACAAACATGGTTGTTGTATCTGAAAACCTAAATGTTTCATTGTTTTCAGGGCCCCTGGTAGCTCATACTTCTGGTGAAATGTTCATGTTTGTTTGTTGCTTGTGAGCTTTCTCGTGGGAGAGGCAGCCTGCTTGGCCCAAGAATGCAGTCACCCTACTCGTGATGGGCGGTGCCTTGGCTCCAATGGTCGACAGTCCAGGTGTTCAAAAACATGCAAAAGGGACTCAGTTTGAGAAGCATTTGCAGCATCTCCAAATGCAAGGGTTTCGAGCATAAAAGCACGAGTGCGTATGTCAGATGTTGTTTCAACAGCTGTCACAGACCTTCGTTCGAGGCAACGACTACTTCCGCAAGCCGGAGATATCTGTCGACCAGCCACTTGTTGGTGTCAGTTACAGCTGCTCTCGAGCACAGAATATGTAGAAGTCTTCGCAAAGAACCACCGCCCGTAGCCCAGAAACCGAGATGAAACGATTGACAGTCCCAAGCAATTCGCCTAAATCGAGCGATGGAGCCAGCTCCCACTGGAGCAAAAGGTGGTACTGTGGCTGTTGTCGTTTGGGCATCTCAAAGAAAAATAGCACGATGCCGATCAAAGGGGAGAGCCACAGCCAACCACCCAAGCTATCAGTTCCAATGCCAAGACCGCTACACATGTGGCACCGTTTCAAGGGGTTGGCAACCCTTGAGCTGTCAACACAGGCCTTTGATGTTCATGTTGTTTTTCGTCATGAACTCCTGAACCCATCTGAACCCAGACAGCTTTTCAGCAGACACAATGACAAGCTCCGTTGGCCTGGCGTTGGAGGTCTACCAAAGCACAGACTGCAGACTTGCTATTTACACGCTTTGAGCGTATTTGTGAGGATAGAAAATAGTTCTTTTCCAAATCAGTTAGATGTATATTGTAAAGTGTCATACATCTTTAATTTGATCGTCCCCAGCAGTTGTTCTGCTCTCCGGATTTGGACTCGCACACGCGACTCGTGAAGATCGTCCCGGCCGATCGGAGGTATATGGCCGAAGCTCGCGAACGAGTACCCAAGCACAATCGCTTCACCGCACAGCTTGTTGTGCCTCTTGGAGAAATAGTAGCATGCAGGCATTTTGGTTTGGGCTCCTTCAATTAAGATTAGTCAATCATTTAAGCTATATATATCCAAGAATTAGACCATCTGAGCAGTGTCGAAGGTGTCCACTTGATTCCTCAAAACGCCCACAAGCAAGAAAGTCACTCCCATTCCTTGGCTGGTAACCATCATGCATTTCTTGATGTCTAAACCTCGCAGACGTGTTGACGGTTCATCCAGTCGTGAGTCATCTGAGCAGTTTAACGAATCGGTTGCCTTCCATGTTTGGTGGCACGTAAAGGTCGAGGAAAAAAAAATGAGGCCTGAAATGGGGCATGTGGCAGACCAGCCAGTTTTGCAGCTTGGCTGGTTTCGGTGAGCTGTCGCCAATGCTGCTGATGTTCCACAGCGAATGTCAGCAGCAAAACCACCCAAAACTCCCTCTTTCAGTCAACATGTGACATGGTTTGTTAACCACTTGCACAGCTGCCAGTTGCCTGTAAAGTTACTAAGCATTCGTTCTTTGCAACATCGAGCTAAGCGGATTCAGTGAAAAAGAAAAATTTAGAAAACCGAGTTGAGCTTCGCTTGAAGGGCAGTTTTCGCTGAATTGGTTTTTGAGTTTTCATGGTGTTCGGGGGCTTTCACTGTTTTCGCGGTGTTCACATGTTTGTGGTTTTTTCGCCGTTATCTCGGTTGCTTTTGCGATTTCGCGGTTTGAACGTTTTCGTGGTCGGCATCCTAATCAGAACATTATTGGGCATGCAAAGTGACAGGCTTTGCATATGGTTAACCACAGTTTTGAAAAGAGATAGCTTTTTCACAGGGAACTGGTTCTAAGCGTTTGAACGAAAAGGCCTACTTAGAACCATGATGCTTGGAGTACTTAGATCCAAAGTAATGAGTACTTACAACCAAAGGAGACAGGACTTCTATTTTTCCCTGGCAGATCCAACTCTTTTTTGAACCAGTTGTAGGGTACTGATTGTCACATTTGGCTTCGTTTGGAAGTGAAGGATTATGAACTGGTTCAGCTTATGAACTGGAGTCTACCGTCTAAAGGCTTTAAACTGGTGAAGAAGGTGGTTGTTCTAATGTATGGCCGCCCCTCATTGTTCAAAGTGTTTGGTCCGGTGCATTCGGATAAAATGCGTAGGTTCCATATGTTCGCTGTGAATTCTGGAAAGTGTTGTTGAACCTTGACCACCTCAGCCTGGGCATTGTCCACTGAGTCTTCATTAGATGAGGAGCACAGCCCTTGATTCTGGCGTTAGAAGGTTTTTGTGTTTGCAACCAACAAATCCGCTGGGCCTGATTTGCTTTTGACATGCTTCTTTTTGTCTTGCGGGTCCGCTCGTTTGTGATATGTGACATGATTATTCCTGGCAAAGCCCCTCCTCCGATGCCATAAAAACGCATTAATTCTTCCGGCGTCATGGTTGGCTTTCGCCGTTCTTTCCCGCCGGATCCCTGAACATTCGCTTAAAAGCGGACGACGCGAAAGATCATTGCAGCAACTTAGCCAAACTCTAAACCTCCACTAAAAAAGCTTGGTGTTCATCTTCGTTCAGGGCGCAACAATGCCTAGGTGTCGCCCCGCTCGGCTTCACCTGAGGAGCTCCCTTCTGACGGAGGAGGTCTTTCTGGCGCTCAAACAGTGGCCCTCCAATCCGCAACCGTTTTATCACACCTTCCAGGCCGGGGGAAAGGCTAGGAGGGAGAGGTAGGTAGCTAGTGGTAGCAAACGGTAGCTAGTACCTACAAGAAAGCTGCTAGTATGGATGCAGCTCGCACTAATGATTTGTTTCCTAGATGTTTAGGGAAACTTAAGGTTCCCATACAAAATGGGAGGTGTATTCATCAGTCGAAATGAGCTGGTCAGTGAGTCTGAATTGTGACAAGTTTGCATCCCATGTTTTTTTCTGGAGCAGACTTCAGCAATTCTACACGCAAGCGTTTTGGAGTAGAAGGATTAGGGAAATGCAGTCAAACATGCACCAACTGTCATCGGTCATCGGTTGTGACGTGAAAGCCGCTGTTAGCGACACCGTTAGCGAAGGAAGGCCTCTGTTAGCCACTCTGTGATTGCTCCCCCCTTTTTGCTTGGAAGCCTCAGGGAAAAGAACAAGCAAAGTCCAAACTGTCCAATGAGTTTTGGAACTTGTTTGGTATTTTGCACATAGTTGAGATGGTAGATTGAAACAATATGCTCTACGTACCGCAAAAGGTGCCCCTTGCCTGCAGGCAGGAGCTTCCAAGAATCTCCTATTCTGATCCACTGTCTACTCCATTGATTCATTCCCCTGTCTCCAAAGGGCTTCCTAGAGTTGGCTTTCAGCATGCAGCAAGCATGATTCTTTAGCACCCTTGCCATGGCTGTGGATATGCTTGGGCTAAACGTTAGCTCAAGGTCATATTGATGCAGGTGATTTGGCTGAAAGCTCATGCAAGCTAGCACCTCCTGTTCAGTTAACCCCTGATTTTCTCGGAAGAACTGTGCCAAAGTGGCGGGCAGGGAATAAGGACGCCATCACCAAAGCAAACACCGACTGAAGTTGGTTCAGTCTAGTTAGCAGTTGGCTTATTGAGGTACCGTTCAGCAAAAGATTGGCAAAGCGCGAGACAAACGTTTCTAAAGCCATCCACCAAACCTTCGACTAGAAAGAGCAAAGTTGAGAAAAGAAAGCCGTGCGCCGTGCGCGCAGAACATCCTGCTGAAGTTGCGGCAGCATCGCATCAATGCGAGATGCTAGGCTGCAGTGTTGGGCCGAAATAGGAGCGTCACAAGGGGTTTGCTCGGCCCTCCATGATGTCCCATTTAAGAACGGATCAACACAGTTCTCCCGCAGGTCGGATCCTGACTGCCTTCCCGGCAAAGCGCCAAGGCTTCTTCTATACCTTTGCTCCGGGCCATTGGATGCGCATGCCGGAACGGATAGAGCAGCCAGAGCACCTGACAAGGTCACGTTCGCCAACGAAGATGAAGCATGGCAGAGGAGAGCGGAGGAGTTGATCCTCAATATCTGTGATGAGTTGTGATGATCTGGCATGACATAAAAGGTTTGCACTTGGGGTGACGGACAAGGTGTGCTAGGAACCTTGAATCTGTTTAGTTTCAAAACAGCTCCTTCACATTAGTGTTGTAGCCATCTTTGTGCTGTCAGGTTCTTGAAATCATGGGTTTCTTCCTTCTTCACAATGAAGACCACCTTCCTTCATTCACCTCCTTTTTGTTGCAAGCAAGCCAAGTCGCCTCCTCGTGTGCTTCGCCCAAGCGAGGGACGGTGTCGTTGGGTCGCCGCCCCGAGGCTTTATAGCTCGATTCCTCGCCGCCAGAGCCCGCAGAGCCCGCAGCCACAGCTCTATCGAGAGTTGTCGGAGAGGCGCTTTTTTCGCACCCAAAGGGACCGGTCTTCACGGAACCCGCGCGGCGACGCGCGAACGCGCGGGGGTGGAAGCACCTGAGAGGAGGACAGAGTGAAGTATCGGCTGGGGATTAAAGGTTCTGTCACAAGACGGCGAGCTGGTTGGAGATTCGTCACATTCGTTTGGTCCCCGAATTATCATGCCTTTGTGAATAAAGCACTGGGGTCCGGTCTATCTTCAACTGTTCGGCAAGCTGACGGACAAGTGAAAGTCGTACAATTGTGTTTTGTCAATAAAGCAGTGAAACCCAAGTTTCGTGGTTGTATGACCCTGGTGGCGAAATGTCTAATCAATCCACTGATCCGAAACATTCGAGCGACTTTGTGCGGGATGTTCCAACCTGCTTTCCGACCTCGCTCTTAGGTTGGAGGCCATCGCTATTAGAAACAAGAAGCTACTAGGGGTCTATCAAGAAAGGTCTAGAGTACCGTCTTGCTACTAGTAGGAATGGCCTCCACCCTAGTAGCGATGCCCTTGTTCCTAGTATCGTCCTTGCTCCTAGTAGCGATCCCAGGAGCCCCTAATAACGTCCTTGCTCCTAGTAGCGATGCCAGGAGCCCCTAGTAGCCTCCTTGTCCAACCTGTCGAGCTGGAGAATGCTCCCTTCCCGGTTGCAGGCCGCAAATTCCTTCGTATAGCTCGCCGCTGAACGCGCAGCTGAACGCGCAGATGGCGCGAGCAAGGGAGATTTCTCCAGGCCGAAGCTCTCGGTGCATAGGAGTCAGAAGCAACTGCACAAGTCCATACAAAGCGTGAGCAAGAAGTGAACCTCCCTTTAAATTGCTTGAAGGTGTACCGAAGGCCTTGTCTACTTGCAACTACTGGATTTTGGGGCCTCCATGTATGTATATACAAATATATATCATTGAACGTCTCTCTAGGAAACTAATGTCGTCGCTCTCCAGGGCGCTGTTGCTAAAGCTTTCATCATGTGATAGGACTACCGGGTCCCATATCGGATCAAATAACTTCCAAGCTTTGGAAGTTTTGGGTTCATATTAATCACTGCTTTGCTTCCTCATTTGAAGGTTGGGCTGCTTCGCTATTGAAAATATGCATTGCACAGGTTGGAGGAACCTGCAATCAATGGAGGATAACAAGTGTCTTGCAATCTATGTAGCCGCAAATCACATTTTGAGCATCTCTATGAAGTCATAACAGTCCAGAAACCTCTCCAAAGAAAGTTCGCGCTTCATTTAGGTGATTAGGCAGGTGTTACTCTCCAGCTGAAGCATGGATGTCAAGGCTCAGACACAAACACCATGTTCGTTCCTGTTCAACAATTGGGACACGTTTTGAAAGGGGAAACTCACAAGGTTCCCTGCAGGGTGTGGGACTTCTGCGCCTGAAATCACTGATGGTAAACAACACCATGAAACCTCTTGGTTTTTGTCCATGTTGCGGAATGTGCCAGGGCATTTGCAGGCTTTCTGGCATTTGTTGAAAACCACAAACATCCATTTAGCATGTTTGCGCCTGCTGTCCTGTATTGAATATGTCATTCTGCTTAATTGGATGAAGCAGAAGAACCTTTTTTGGAATCTGCTTGCTGGGGGCTCTGGGCAAGTCTTTGTTTGGATTCCTTCATGCAACCATAGAGCGCTACACAGAGTCTATTTTGTAGCTACCATAGAGCGCTACAAAGTCGCGTGTCCGTCCTCGCAGCGGACGTGCCAGTGCGAAGCTACATGCCAACGAAGCGTCGAAATTCCTTGCAGCATCCTCAATCTGCTCGCTCCTTTGTTCCGATCAATGCCGGGATGCCCAGAAAAAGAAAAAACCAAAGGAGACGCCAAAGGAGACGCCGTTGGGCGCCAGACACCGGGTGGTTGGAAGACGCCGTCCTTTTTCTGATGGTTTCCTGCCAAGGGGGGAGAAGCCATCTGCGAAGCCATCTGGGTAGGGAACCATCGCGCCATCGCCATCGCTTTGGCGAAACCTTCGCCGCCGAGTCTCTGGGTCCACGGGACCAAAGGCATCGCCCCAAAAGCGATGGCGACGTTGGAAGAACGTCGGCACCGGTCCGATCGGGCTGCGACCTCCGGGATGGCCAATGTGTTCTTCAAGCAGCACACCAACTACACAATCTATCAGCTGCACCCTACTAGGGATGGCCTCCACCCTAGCGATGGCCTCTCTGTGAAGAAGATCCTTCAAGACAAAAGGGTTCCGAAGAAAAGCAAGTCCTGCGTTTGCGTCTTGAGTGCCAACGATACCGATGGGTCTACACCTCCGAAAACGTTCGAGGTCTTTGGCGCGAGCATGCGCTTGCCAGCGCATCAGACCGTTGTGGTGACGTAGGCTGAACTGTGAGCAGACTTGGGGGCAGGGCAGAAGATTGGATGTTCACCCAAAGAAGTGGAAAAGGCACTAGTAGCTTCTTGTTACTAGTAGTAAGGCCAGCTACTAGTAGCGTCCTTGCTCCTAGTAGTGATGCCCTTTGTTCCTAGTAGTTTCTTGTTCCTAAAGAGTTGAAAATGCAGAAACCAGTGTGAGTTTTATACCTCACAGTGATCAGACATGTCTCGCCGGCTGGAGCTGGCCAGAAATGATGTTTACAAACCCTACCGGGAGTCCAGACCCACAGGTGGAAAATGGAAACACATGGCTTGGTTGGACCAAAGATCATCTCAGTTGGAAGTTTAGGCTCGTTTTCAAAGGACCGTGGAAATCTGACAAAAGGATACAAAGGGGGATCACTTCATTAATATGTGCGATGTTCATGTCAAGTCAGCACATATGCCCCTGCCCGTTGCGTATGTTAGAGGCCTTTGGTCCGTTCCTGGCAGGCATTGGCCTTCAGACCCATCGGATGCACCCAGTGAGATTCATCCTGGCGATACAAAGCGTTTCAATACCATCCGCCTGTCGTGAAATGAATTTACTATAAACAACTACTGGGGTAGACACCCGAGTCAACGTTGCAGACGTTCCATATTTGTTCAAACGAACATCGATAGCGAGGACCCTTTGTTCCAGAAAGTGGGCTGTCTCGGACCGTAGGTCCGAGACAGGAAGTGTCGCCAGCGACAGGAAAAAATGCTCCGTGCAGTCTTTTGGCACGGAGAGTAGCAGAGAGGCTTTAAGTACCGACCAGTGGCAGCCACCCATGGCCTCTCTATGAGTTTCGACGGCTTCAGTATATTTCAGTGCAGTCTTTTGGAGTGTCTTATTTCTTGATCGCTTGGTATCGCCTGGTATCGCACCTGGTTCTTCTTTCATGTCGTTTCTTTGGACCTGGATGAGCTGCTCAGTCGCTAGCCGCTAGTCTCTTTGTAGGTCAGTAGTTAGGTTCACCTCAGCTCGCCCAAACGAAGTGTTGGCGTGGAGTTGGATGGCGAGTTCTGGTGCACAACAAGAGACCGAGCCTCGTTCACGCGTCTCAGGATCGTCTCTCCTCGTTCTGTGACATGAATCCATGTTCTGACATCGTTTCTTTTTTACTTTTGTTTACGTACCTAGTAGGATGTGTTCCCTTATTAGTAACAGCCGGCAAAAGATTCTCACTCTTTGGGGGAAAAAAGCCTTTACAACTTACCATCATCATCCACGGGGCCCGGGGTTGTTCATGCTGCCTGAAAACAGCGCAAACAGGTTGGGTGAGGACGGTGAGGGTTGGGTGGGAGAGGCGCGAAGCTTGGACGGTTTTCACATCGATTCACTGCCGGTTTTCACAGCTAGCTGGTGATAGCGAAAGTAGCGATGCACCTGTTACTACTAGCTTCTTGTTACTACTAGTAAGGCACTTGTTACTAGAAGCGATGCACTTGTTCCTAGTCAAAGCAAATGAGATTCGCCAGTTTGTGCACCAGCTCATGTGTTACACAAATTCTAATCATAAAGCATCTTTTGAAGATTTTCAGCCGCTTGGACAGGCTCGCGATGTCGGTCCAACTTGCTTTTTCCTGCGTTTTGGGGTGACCTGTGATTATACAAAAGGGGCAACGGCTTCACTGAAATATACTGCCATATAGGTACTCTTTTGTTGGGCATGTTGGAATCACGGTCTCCGACCGGTTTCCAAACTTTCGACCACTGATAGCTTTTGTGTGAGATGAACCTCCAAATCGGTAGATGCAAGGGATCTACAACTCATCCCTTGGCTTTGAGGGTGAGTCACGTCAAGAAGCTGAGCTATACTTTCAGAAGAACTGTGCTTCGAGAAGCTGTGCTTTGAGTGGAACATCGCAACCTCCAAACGGCGGCAACGAAGGCGATTCGTGCGCAGAGCACAATGTAAAGATCCGTGCGACACCTGCGGAATTCTCCTGGAAGGACTTGTTGCAGGCCTCGTTCGACCAATCTTTGAACGGCCGACGAGCAGACACGGATGGCTCCAAGAGTACTTTCGGTCTCCGACCATCCGAATTTCAATTGCTCCGAACCGGCTTGGGACCACACGTGCTCGAAGGGCACATTTTGTCCAAGCAACTGACATGCTCAGGCCAAGATCTGAGGGTATTTGGGCGCCTTCAATACCTTCCAAATTGGAGGCCATCGCTGTTAGTGTTGTTTTCCAAAATGCATGGGATTCAGGTGGTTGCCCAGCGCATTGCATCCACTTAAAATGTTTTTGGGCGATGCCCTTTGTTCCTAGTAGCGCCCTTGTTCCTAGTAAGGCCAGGAGTGCCCCTACTAGCGTCCTTGCTCCTAGTAGCGATGCCCTTTGTTACTAGTAGCTTCTTGTGACCACCCAGAAATCCTTCTTCTCAGAAGGTGTCTTTGTCAACCCTTGGGCTTTGGCGATTAGTGGACAGGGTGCATCCATGTCCAGTTGTCGAGTTGCACAGATTGTGGGGAAAAATGTGGAGATCTGGTGAGGGACGCTTGGTGAGGGATGCGATGAGACTGGAAAGCCACATTCTTTTTGTGCTGACTTTGGACTTTTGCAGAGGTTTTTCCTATTGATTCCCTGATGGAAATAGATTGGGTGTGTTTCAATGTTGAACTATGGTTCCACTTCAGCCCGCCTAGTCACACACTCCAAAAGATTCTCAGCTGCAGAACCGAAGCTGGCGCCGGCGCACCTCGCGGTGTTGGCCGTCGACGGATGGCCGGCATGAGAAACCATGGGTGCTTCGCGTCGGTCGAGGAGAGCAGAGATCCGTCGAACACTGCTGTATGGTAAAGATGCGTTCGACTTCTTGGTTGAAATTGAATGCTTAATGATGTGATTCTTTCTTGTTGTCTACGGTGTGAATGACCAAAGCCACCAATGTTTTTGCGGAGGGCGAAAGCCGCCTGGATGGCCCTTGTTGACGCACCAAGGACAGAATCTCCCAACGAAGGTTCCGGCCAGGGACCAAACCGGGATCAGAGTGGGGGCAGTGGGATGAGACACGAGTCCTGCAGCCGCTTCGGGGAGTGAGTGAGTGAGTGAGTGTTTTGCGAAGCTAAAACGGATAGAGTTTGATGACATGTTACACCTGCTTTCGTGACCGAAATGAGGGATGAAAAGAGGATTGGAAGAGCACTATTGAACCGTGAACAGGATGGTTTTCTGCTAATAGGAGAGGATGTTGCTTGTTTCGTTTTGACACGTGGGTCACTCAAAACATAAAGAGCTCCATGGTGATTTCCAAGAAGGCCTTGTAGTGGGAGAAGCTGGCTCAGATACATCCAGATGCTAGAGGTAGAATCTTTTGGGACATGAGAAACTACTCCAGAATATAGGCTTTCCAAGAGAGGAAGAACACTAGCTGGGTAAAAGCTTCGTCAGGCCCAAAATGGCTGACAAGCGCGCAGGCTGTCAATCTCCAAGGCCCTTCTCAGTTCTGGAATTCATCATTTGGATTCATTTCCTGAAGTTGTGCAATAATTCTCCGGGGGTTGATTCATTGACTCGCCAGAGGGTGGATTCATTCTACAACGGAGGTAGGGGGAAGCAGCTCTCCGACTGCGCATTGTTTGTGCTGGCTCTACCAAAGCGCCGAAGAAAACAAAGCAACAGTTACTCAATAGAGGTGTTACGTGGATGATAGAACGATAAAAGAAATGAAAACAGATCAGTCAGATGCCCAATCGATTTTGGCTGCGCTGCCAAACGCACCTACAACGTACACTATTCGGAGTTGCAAACTGGCTAAATAAATCTAGGGGTATGTAAGTAGTGAGCCACCCTATCAAGGTATTTTCCAAACACAATTTTCATTACTAAAATTGTGCAGATGAATGAGGTCAAGGCCCTCCTGGTCTTTCAACTCAATTTCTGGCTGAGTGCTGAATGTTTCTTGCAAGCACTCAAACCCCTCTGATGATTTTGCTTGAATTTCTGAATCCAGCACCGGAGCAGATTAGATAGTCGAAGTACGCGATGTGTAAAATGAATGAATCCGAGGTAGAGGGGTAGAGCCCTTAAGGGTACAGGGCATGTTTCTTTCGCCTGAGGCCTCGTATAGCGAAGGATCGTCGTCCATGGCCCTGGTGGAACAGTGCAGAGTCAGAGGGTGCCCGGGCTTGTTCTACCAATCAAGGATGGTTTTGAACATGGCTGACAGAGACACGAATGAGACCCATGAGATTTGGCAGTTGTAGACATAGATTTTTGGCACATGGCTTGCCTTTTGCAGTCCAATCGACTTCAAATTCAAGAATTGATGCGTTGATGTGATTTGAAGATTGGTAGGAGATTGTGGGCTCGAATTTCTGCATATGATGTGGTGGGATGGGGGATGGCCTTGTACATATGATTTGGGTACCAACATATGACAAGGCGTTGCCCCCCTTTCAACCCATGATGTCAATTTGTGAACTCATTGGCTAAGAAGTGCTCGTCTTGCAAAGTCCAAAGCGATCACATGCCTCTTTTTGGAAGGATACAAAGGCCAGCACTTTGACATGGGTGAAAGCTCTCCAGGCAATTTGCGGGCTTCGATTTGCATCATGATGTGAACATTCTACAACGCATTTGGACATGACGTCTCAAGCTCAATTTGGAGGTACGTCCCTTATGTAGCGGGGTCCCCTCACTGTTTGAACGGGGTGGTCTTTGATTTGAGGGGCAGCTGCTTCAAAGAAAGTATACAGTCCACTCCGAACCAATTTCGGAGAATGGGTTCCGTTTCGCCATGGGATTCAGAATGTGGTCCAGGTGATTCAGCATTTACTGATTATTTGATGTTATGAACGTTGTAATGCTTGAATGTCATTCAACTTGGACAGCTGTAGTTGTCGCCGTGTAACACAGAAAGCTACACATTTGCGCGGCTTCACGCGAATCGGACACATCTCCCTTGATCCAAGAAGCATTGTGAAACCCAACTTCATTTGTGGCAGCAGCTTTAGTGAGCTCACAAAAATGGTCCCCATTTAAAATAGAACCACTCGTTGCACATGCGGAAAGAAGCAAACCTAGCCAAACTTTGAAACACTTTGAAAGGAACGGTGGATATGGAATGCGGTTTGAAGGCTCGTCCTCCACTCCGAGTCCAAGGTCCTCCAATGGCCTCAGTGTTGGCGTGAAAGCTTTGCTGGATGGCCTGGGTTCGGGCTGCCCAGACATCGATGAGAGGCCTCCGAGCAAGGCCAAGCCCGAACGTAACAAGGACGATACTAGGGACTCCTGGCCGTACTACTAGGAACAATGTTTGCTATTAGAAACAATAAATAGATGTGTAATTGATTTAAATCCAATTTGAATGTGATTAGAATTAAAACTAGAAGCTACTAGAACCTTTTCGCGCGCGCGCGCGAAGATGGCAACGGTGTATTTAAGAATGATGAGGCTTAAGAAAGTGGAAGATGTCCCCACCACACAAGACTAGGAAAGACTCGATTTCGCAACGCGGTCATCCTGAAGGTGCCGCCCTGAAACCCCGCCCCGTATTTGCTCCCACGGACCAAGGTCGAGGCCTTTCGGGTATGGTTCGCTGGGCCAGTGGCCTCAGGCTGCGGATGGTTTTCTGCGTCTCCAAGTCTGACGGCTACAAGTGGGAGTTTGTTTCCGATTGAGATAGAGAAAACCACAAGATGCTTGAGGAATCAAACCTCCCACGCATTTTCAGATGAGGGGCTCTGATTCATCATTTCTTAGTCTTCAATGTGCAGGAACAAGAAGCTACTAGTAGCAAGAAGCTACTAGGTGGAGGCCATCGCAAGTAGGTTGGCCAATACTACTAGGAGCGTCCGGACGCTACGAGCGGAACAAGTTCAAATCCGGATTTTTTTCGGCGCGGGACCTCGTCAGATCTGAGGAACAACACACGCCCTTGCCCGAGCGCTCGGGCACCTTGGGCGCCCTGAGAGGTGCCAGGACGCCACGGGTCGCCGCCTGCGGGGTCGGACGCTATTTTGGATGGAAAGACACTGTGGATTGGAGGGTCTACCAACCACTCGACCTTGGTGAATCAGATCCATGCGTTCAAAAAATGCCGCTGTAGGCGAGATTTGGTGATTTGGAAGGCGCCCATGCAACACAGCTGCAGGTTTGCTTACCTTTCTATTCTGTGTCAAATGTCAAAGATCTTATGAGAATGCAAAGTGGCATCAGGATCCGACATTTGACAAGTGTTATGATCACTTATTTTCCCATTGGGTCATTGCATGCGGCAATTTGATGAGGTCTGGGTCACATGAAATCCACTTTGTTTGGGGAGGCTGTGTCAAGCCTCACCTTGCTGAAGTGTGAACTCTTGGTGGTGCACCTTGTTTCACAAGCATGTCCTGGACTCTTTCGACTCAGATCAGGAGCTTCTCTTGTAGGTGCACGAAGAGGGAGAAGCTCCGAATGAATTGGGGTAGTTCGATCTCGGCCAGGAATGCAGTTGCCGGTGCGGTGTCAGCCTTATGGAGAAAAGGAGGATTGATGATTTCTTCGGACATGACGTTACTTCAGAACTGACATGTCCGGCATTCGTGTCAAACTTCATTGTTCTACGTGATGGCAGTTGCTGACCCACTGAGGTTGCTCACCCAGTGGGCGGATTCTTGGACTTCCTAACTGCTGCCAGTCGGACTTGGAGTGATCAAGATACTGCCCGGAGCTCTTCCGGCCAACCATGACATGAGTGCGCCGCGTTTGCCGAAAGTTGTGGAACATTGTGGAATGTTGAAGAAATATTGAGACATTTTGACGCTACTAGGGGCTCCTGGCCATACTACTAGGAGCAAGAAGCTATTAGGGGCTCCTGGCATCGCTACTAGGATCAAGGACGCTATTAGGTACCCGTTGTCACGAAAGCGCTCAAGTATGGTACTTGTAGAGAAGAATCGATGGTTCGAATTAAATAGAATGAAAGACCTGGTCAAAAAGGCACAAAAAACAACTGTGAGACTTCACCATACTTCACCCATGGGTTGAGGCCTCACTCGAAAACTTGAGGCCTCCCAAGGGCATCCCGCAGATTGCCAGGCTTTGGGCTCTCTTTGTGTCAAAGTGCTGAGTTGAAAATTCTGACAGAACACAATAGAACACCAACTGATGAAACTTCAGACATGCTCTTTTTCAGAGCTCCCCCTACTACTAGGAGCAAAGAAGCTACTAGGGGCTCCTGGCATCGCTACTAGGAACAAGGACGCTACTAGGGGCTCCAGGCCCTACTACTAGGAGCAAAGAAGCTGAGCATCCACCGCATCCCGCACCGCCAGGCGTGTTTGGGCTTCTGGCCGATTCGTCCCTCGCCGGATGTTTCACCGGCGAAGTACTACCAATGCTGCCAGGTGCGAAGACCAAGTCCTGGTGGATCACCCGAAACTGTGAGAGCACCAGTGATCTCTTTCTGTCGGTGCAAGCTGTCCGGGGTCTCTTATGTGGAAATGAGTCATGACGTGCAACTCATGTCTTTTTTGGCCGTTTCACAGGAACAAGTTCTAGGAGCAAGGACGCTACTAGGGGCTCCTGGCATCGCTACTGGTAGCAAGGACGCCTTTTTTGGCCGTTTCATAGGAACAAGCTCCTGAAGTGGGTTCCCATGTTGCATCCTCTTGAAGAGCCTTTCACGGCAGGCTCCTTCACTGGATGCGATACTCTTTTGGAGTCCCAGGTGCGAATTGGTCCGTGGCTCAGATGACTGGGTCAAGGGGGAAGGGCTACACTAAAGCTTGGCTAAAGCACTTGAAACCGAAGAAGCTCTGTTGATTCAGTTGATTCCTTGGAGAAAGGACGGAGCCTTTGGCATGTGCAGGACAAAACAGTCTTCTTAGTGGTTTATGGTAGTCCACTTAAGGTTGTGTAACCTGGGCATTCATGATCTGAGGTCTGCCTAGATGGCGAAGCGCCAAGGAATCAAGAGCCAAATCTTCGACTGTTGCCTGCAGGGGCGGGGCACTCGGCTCGTCTCGGAAGCATGGGGACAATCAGTGCTATCAGCCTCCCCATCACCTTGGCTCTATCACCTCACTCCAGGTCTTGCTGACCACAGAGCAGCTCCACGTTTTAGTGGAGGGCGCTGTGCACATCCTCAAGCTCCGCGAGGTCCGGGCTGTGGAAGCAGCGGAGCCGCCCGGGGCCCAAGGACCTTGGAAACTGAGTTGGTAAAGGTTGGTAGCGGGTGCCAAAGAGGGATCCAGGTAAATGGACCCAATGGATGTCCGGAGATTTTAGTAGCGTCCTTGCTCCTAGTAGTATGGCTTGGAGCCCCTAGGTAGCTTCTTGCTCCTAAAAAAAGACCGTTCGTGGATGGATCTAGCCTTGGGAGGAAGCGTGGCGGCCTTTTCCTTTCTTCCCATTTTTGAGACGAGACCGGGTCATCGAGGTCGGCGCTCATCACCGTGAGCTCGGCGGGCATTTGGCAACTGAGAGTGCGTGAAGAAGACGAACGTGGTGATCTCTTAAAACATCTCTTAAGGCCGGAGGAAACCACTTGCTGTCAAGCTTTCTTTGCCAGGTGTTTTTGACATGGACCATGTAGAGAAAGGGCATGAAAGTAGAGCCATCACTTCTTTCGGTGTGAAGACTGCAGAGCTTAAAGCCTGGCTCCTCAGGGCAAGAAGGGAAGCTGTGCTTGGAGCTGAGTGTGAAGAGATAGTAACGCCGTTGTTACTAGTAGCTTCTTGCTACTAGTCAATGAAGAGGGTTCGATGGTGTTGTTTTCTACCGGGCCTGCCGCGTTCTAGCTCATGGTAACTCATGGGGTTCAAACACCAGTGAAGACATCAATTGCAGAAAAATTATGAACATATCCATTCTAGGTTGGAGGCCATGGAGAGTAGGTTCAACTGGCAAATTCCTCCAAGGACTTGGAACATCCTGGAACCAACGGTTTGACCAGCCCCGTCCATCATCACCATCTAAGCTTGTTCTGAGTTTACATGATAGAAAGCTAGCTTAACTGCAAACACTCTGACTCCAAACAATACGTGAGTTGCAACAGCTTGCAAACATTGACTGTTGTGTCAGTTTTTGTTGCTTGCTGTTTTGCACTCGCTTAGGCTGCCATCCCAAGTCTGATTCCATCGCTTGCAGAAAAGACACCCAGGATGCGTTTGAAGGTGACACCATCCGAGATGATTTACTGGTGCTGTTTGTTATTCCCCAGATAGCTGCAAGCTTTAGGGGTTCTTACTTCTCAATGGTATGGCTCTGGATTGGTGTTTCGTTTTGCCCGTGGTGGTGCTGGTGCTGGGTGCTGTCGCAGGTCCTGGTGCTGGATCGGCGTTTGCTTGGGGTGTGCTGGCGCTGCTGCTGGATCGGCGTTTGCTTGGCGCGTGCTCTGCGGATGCCTCGTCAATCTCTGCCAATGATGCAGATAAGAAAAAAGCACCCAATATCCAATAGCACAATATATGCGGAGATTATTCCTGGTATAACATTATATCATCCTGGGCTGATATGATATCGTCCCTGACATGACGCCATAGGCAGGACACGCAGCAATACGAAAGAATATCGTCCTCAGCATGACATGATGTCATCTCGGACCAGCACCAGAACACCGACAAAGTCATCCAAGGTTGTGTTTACTTCAGAGTATTTTTCGACGCCGTAAACAAAAGCTGATCCGGCGTCCTCCGTTGACACTTCTTCCTCTTCTTCTTTTCCTCCTCCCTTTTCTTCTGGTGTAAAGGCATTCGCGTTGGGATGTATTTTTCCTATATATTCTTTATTCCCTCCCCACCTGTCAGGTGAGGGCTGTTAGATTTTATGTCAGCTGCCGTCCTTCTCCTCCTCCTCCGCCTCGTCTTCCTCCCCTCAACCGCAAGTGCAGGATGGCAGTGCAACTGCGCCACGAGTTTCGGCTGTCAGTGTTCTCCGCTGGACCTCAACCGCGAGTCAGAAAATATGCCATACAGAATGAAAGAATAAAAGAATGTCAGAAGGAATGTCCGAAGATATGCAATAAAAGAATGTCAGCAAAATGCCAGAAGATACGTCAGAAAAAAGTCAGAGGATATGCACAGCGTGTAACAAAGGTGGAGCAAGCCAGTAACGAGTTGTTTGCGGCGCTGGGAGAGCTTATCTAGACAGTGGAGGTGTGAACGTGGAGGCGGGTCATTCAAAGGTTCTATAACCTTTTCTCCTCTTTTATATATCCGGGAACAACCAACTAAAGTAAAAAAGTCATTTGAACAATTTTTTTGATTATGGATGCAAAGCTAAATACATTTTTTTTATATTTCTGAATTGATTTAGTTATGTTATATTTTTTAAATTAGAATTCGTATATTGATAAAATTATTAAAGGAAATTTAGTATGCAAAACTTCCGTGTTAAGGATGTTAAGGATATTTAATAGGTATTTAATTATTATTTATTATACATTATTTATTTATATTATTTATTATATATTATTTATTATATATTATTTATTATGTATTATTTATTATGTATTATTTATTATATATTATTTATTATATATTATTTACTATATATAGCATTTATTATATATTATTTATTATATCTTACTTATTATACACTATTTATTATATATTATATATTATATATTATTTAATATATATTATTTATTATACACTATTTATTATATTATTTATATATTAGTTTTGATTTTAATAATTTAAGTTTTAAATAACTCTAGCTCTAGGTGTAATACTTTATGTATTTCTATGTGTAGATTTCTTGGTAGGCATAGTACTTTGGGAATCTTTATATGTAGATGTCGTGGTAGGTGTAGTATTTTATGAACCTTTATATATAGATTTCGTGGGAGGCACATTATTTTGTATACCTCTATATGCACATTCGTGGTAGGCGTAATACAAAATGCGTTGTGGAGAGATAGCGAACGCACGAAATGCTGTATTTTTCAATGGAATCGATGGTTCCGAAGCTGGCAAGTTAAGGTTTGCGGAACGACGGGTGCGAGACGGTCTCGGGTTATGCTCGGATTATGGTCGGAATCGTCCGTCTATTGGGATTAAAGTTTTCATTTGCTTTTTGAAATGCAGATTTCGTGTTAAGTATAGCATTTTGGGAACCTCCATGTGCAGATTTCGTGGTAGGTGCAGCACTTTGTGTACCTCCATGTGCAGATTTCTTGGCAGGCACAGCATTTTGGGAACCTCCATGTGCAGATTTCGTGGCAGGTGCAGCACTTTGGGAACCTCTATGTGTAGATTTCGTGGTAGGCACAGCATTTTGTGCACCTCTATATGCAGATTTCGTGGCAGGTATAGTACTTTGTGCACCTCTATGGGTAGATTTCGTGGCAGGCGCAATACAAAATGCGTTGTGGAGAGATAGCGAACGTGCGAAATGCTGTATTTTTCAATGGAATCGATGGTTCCGAAGCTCGCAAGTTAAGGTTTGCGGAACGACGGGTGCGAGACGGTCTTGGGTTATGTTCGGATTATGGTCGGAATCGTCCGTCTATTGGGATTGGAGTTTTCATTTGTTCTTTGAAGTGCAGATTTCGTGTCAAGTGCAGCACTTTGGGAACCTCCATGTGCAGATTTCGTGGCAGGTGCAGCACTTTGGGAACCTCCATGAGTAGATTTCGTGGTAGGCACAGTACTTTGTGCACCTAGGTGCAGATTTCGTGGCAGGCACAGTACTTTGTGCACCTCCATGTGCAGATTTCGTGGCAGGCGCAATACAAAATGCGTTGTGGAGAGATAGCGAACGTACGAAATGCTGTATTTTTCAATGGAACCGATGGTTCCGAAGCTGGCAAGTGAAGGTTTGCGGAACGACGGGTGCGAGACGGTCTCGGGTCATGCTCCGATTATGGTCGGAATCGTTCGTCCATTGGGATTAGAATTTTCATTTGTTTTTTGAAGTGCAGATTTCGTGTTAAGTGCAGCACTTTGTGAACCTCCATGTGCAGATTTCGTGGCAGGTGCAGCACTTTGTGTACCTCCATGCAGGCACAGCACTTTGGGAACCTCCATGTGCAGATTTCGTGGCAGGTGCAGCACTTTGGGAACCTCCATGTGCAGATTTCGTGGCAGGCACAGCACTTTGTGCACCTCCATGTGCAAATTTCGTGGCAGGCACAGTACTTTGTGCACCTCCATGTGCAGATTTCGTGGCAGGCACAGCACTTTGGGAACCTCCATGTGCAGATTTCGTGGCAGGTCCAGCACTTTGGGAACCTCCATGTGCAGATTTCGTGGCAGGCACAGCACTTTGTGCACCCCCATGGGCAGATTTCGTGGCAGGCGCAATACAAAATGCGTCGTGGGGAACGCACGGAATGCTGTATTTGCTCGGAATCGTTCGTCCATTGGGATTAGAGTTTTTCATTTGCTTCTTGAAGTGCAGATTTTGTGGCAGGTGCAGCACTTTGTGTACCTCCATGTGCAGATTTCGTGTTAAGTGCAGCACTTTGGGAACCTCCATGCGCAGATTTCGTGGCAGGTGCAGCACTTTGGGAACCTCCATGTGCAGATTTCATGTGCAGATTTCGTGGCAGGCGCAATACAAAATGCGTTGTGGAGATATAGCGAACGGTCTTGGGTCATGCTCCGATCATGCTCGGAATCGTCCGTCCATTGGGGTTAGAGTTTTCACTTGTTTCTTGAAGTGCAGATTTCGTGGCAGGTGCAGCACTTTGTGAACCTCCATGTGCAGATTTCGTGGCAGGCACAGCACTGTGTGTACCTCCATGTGCAGATTTCCTGGCAGGCACAGCACTTTGGGAACCTCCATGCGCATATTTCGTGGCAGGTGCAGCACTTTGGGAACCTCCATGTGCAGTTTTCGTGGCAGGCACAGAACTTTGCGCACCTCCATGTGCAGATTTCGTGGCAAGCGCAATTAAGAATGAGTTGTGGGGATATAGCAAACGGTCTCGGGTCATGCTCGGATCATGCTCGGAATCGTCCGTCCATTGAGATTAGAGTTTTCACTTGTTTCTTGAAGTGCAGATTTCGTGGCAGGTGCAGCACCTGAACCTCCATGTGCAGATTTCGTGACAGGTGCAAACACTTTGTGACCTCCATGTGCAGATTTCCTGGCAGGCACAGCACTTTGGGAACCTCCGTGTGCATATTTCGTGGCAGGTGCAGCACTTTGTGAAACTCCATGTGCAGATTTTGTGGCAGGTGCAGCACTTTGTATGTACCTCCATGTGCAGATTTCCTGGCAGGCAGAGCACTTTGGGAACCTCCATGACTTCGTGGCAGGTGCAGCACTTTGTGAAGCTCCATGTGCAGATTTCGTGGCAGGCGCATACAAAATGCATTGTGGAGATAGTGAACGCACGAAATGCTGTATTTTTCCATGGAACAGATGGCTCCGAAGCGGGCAAGTCAAGGTTTGAGAAACGACAGGTGCGAGACGGTCTCGGGTCACACTCGGATCATGCTCCGAATCGTCCGTCCATTGGGGTTAGAGTTTTCATCTTTTTCTTGAAGTGCAGATTTTGTGGCAGGTGCAGCACTTTGTGAACCTTCATGCGCAGATTTCCTGGCAGGTGCAGCACTTTGTGCACCTTCATGGGCAGATTCTGTGGCAGGCGCAACACAAAATGCGTTGTGGAGAGATAGGGAACGCACGAAATGCTGTATTTTCAATGGAGCTGATGGCTCCAAAGCTGGTAGGTCAAGGTTTCCGGAACGACGGGTGCGAGATGGTCTCGGGTCATGCTCGGATCATGGTCGCAGCTTTTTGTGAACCTCCATGTGCAGATGTCGTGGCAGGTGCAGCACTTTGTGACCTCCATGTGCAGATTTCGCGGCAGGGGCAGCACTTTGTGAACCTCCATGTGCAGATTTCGTGGCAGGTGCAGCACTTTGTGAACCTCCATGTGCAGATTTCGTGGCAGGCACAGCATCTGGGGAGCTGGAAGCTGAGAACTGGTGACTTTTGCAGCAACTGTGGTGCGCGGAGTGTCTGGCGAGCTGGGCGATAAAAACTGGCGACTTTGTAGTGCAACTTTGGTGCGCGGAGTATCTGTAGAGCGTACAACTGTAGTGCGCAGTGCAGCTGAGAACTGGTGTCTTTGTTGTACTGTGGAGCTGGAAGCTGACGCGGAGCAATCTATAGAGCTGAAAGCTGATAACTGGCGACTTTCTGATGCAACTGTAGTACGCGGAGAATCTGGCAAGCTGGACGATGAGAACTGGCGACTTTGTAGTACAACTTCAGTACGCGGAGCAATCTGTGCAGCTAGGAGCTGAGAACTGGCGACTTCGCAGTACAACCTTCAGAGCTGGTGACTTTGTAATGCAACTTTACAACGCGGAGTATCTGTGGAGTTTCTATCTAGTGGAACTATAGTGCGCGGAGCAATCTGTAGAGCTGGAAGCTGAGAACTGGCGACTTTGTGGTACAACTTTAGTACGCGGGGTGTCTGTGGAGCAGGATGGTGAGAACTGGCGACTTTCTAGTACAACTTTAGTACGCGGAGCAATCTGTAGAGCTGGAAGCTGAGAACGGGCGACCGTGTAGTAAAACTTCAGCACGCGGAGCAATCTGTTCAGCGAGGACTGGCGAACAGTGTAGTACGTGGAGGTCATCTCTCGCGGCTGAGTTATCTCTCGCGACTGAGTCATCTCTCGCTGCTGAGTCATCTCTCACGGCGTGCGCGTTCAGTTCATATTGATAGTATTGGTTTGCAGTTGTGCAGGACAGGACATTCAATTGCTAGTCAAAATACCACTCATCATATACCAGTCAGCATATACCACTCATCATACACCACTTGTCATACACCACTCACTCATCATCATCATACACCACTCAACATAAACCACTCATCATTCACCACTTGTCACCTCATCCCACAAGACTCATCAGACACAGTCTGAGAGTTCAAGACAGATTTACATTCAAATACGGATTCCATTCAGTCCGATGTGGACTGCATCCTTGGCAAGTCGTGGTGGCCTCATGTGTGTCATCTCTCGCAGGGGGAATGCACACCATACACACCTGGAATCCCGTGGGTCAAAAGTCCGGAGCGCATGCGTTTGACTGGAGGACGCGCATGTTGGAGAGAACCTGGATACTCCAAAAGATCAATTTCTTCTTATGGGAAACTTCCGCCGCCGCCTTGCCCGGGAACTACTTGTATATTTTTTGATTGAAGTTTCTAATCATTTGGATTGAATGATATTGAATTTAATTGGGATTTTGGGGATATGTTTCTGTTTTTTTTTTTTTACGATTACTATTATGCGGAGATAGGTTTTAATACATGTCGTTTTTTAGGGAAATATAAAAATTGAACTTAAATTTCATATCATTGGAAATATATTAAAGAAATGAATAAAAGAAAAATTATATATTGGAGATGTAGCAATTTGGAATTAAATTAAAAAATATTGATTATGTTTCGATTCATTGTTTTTTAACTCGGATTTTTTTTTATGTGCAGGTTTTTTGTTAATTATGGAGGTTTTGGATAAAAGAATTTATTAAATATATTTTCGTATGGGAATAAATGTTATATTTATTTGATTTTATTATTATTTTGATATATTATTCGTGTCATGATTTTTTGATGTTTAAGTTGGTGCATGAAGGAATGGTTCAAAAAATGTTTGGTATTGATAATACATATTCCTAAAGGATCCGGTATAGTTTGTAATGGCGGAAAATTGTATTATATTTTTCGATGAATGAAATATCTTTATAGATAAGTTGCGCGGAAAATTTACATTTTTTTTATGAAGATTCAATTAATATTTTGAAATACAAAAGTAATACGAATTAACATTATTTTTAGTTAAATTTACAAATATAAATACATTTAATATTGATACACGGCGGCGTTTTTGAAGGTATCCAATTCGCAAAGGAATTTTGAGCGTATTGATGGATTTCAAAAAAAAATTCGTTTATAATGGAATTTAGAAATATTGTATTTGTGAAATGCACGCTGTGCATGTGGCGGGGAACGATTCATGATTGTTCTGAACTAAACCATGCCTTCCGAGAGGGATGGCTCAAGCAGCTCGACAATGAGCACCATGACCCGCTAGATCGCGTGCACACTATAGCTTTGTGGCATGGCCATCATGCACGTGGATGATCTCCTTGGTGCCGGATGGCTGAAGAGTCCTCGATGCCAAGCTGTGGTGAAGCAGCTGATCGTGCTGGAGGTTCCTCCCTGGATTCTGAGAGTGATGGAGGAGATGAGGGAGTGTTGTCGGTGTCTTGCTGACAAACGCCAAGGCATTGTACGATGCTCAGCACAAACAAACAATCAATAGGCGTTCCCTGTTAACACAAAGTGCCTTGCCCGCACTTTGGGGTTTATGAAGTGCTGCCTCTGTCTGGAAATCTGCGCTTGGCGGTTCAGAAACGGCTCTGCCTGCCACAAATACACTTCGAATTTCACAAAGTGCTGCGCCTGTCACGAAATCTGCACTCGAGGTTCACAAAGTGGTACGGGTGCGTGGAAACCTAAATTTAATCATTACATTGTGTTGCACCCGCGCAAAATCAAAGGGACTTGAAGATCATTGGAGCGGAACTTTGCATTCTCAAGAAGAATCGGTTCCTTTCTGCTTTCACGAAAAACGACTTTGTCCCCTACCCGCCACAAAAAGTGACCACCGTGCACGAAAGCCTGCAGTCTTGGTTGATTGGGTCATGCTTCCAGCAGCACTACATAAGGGAAAGGACATGCAGGCACTGCGGAAAAGGTTGGTCACCGACAGTTTAACGAGTCCGACATGAGGGACCTTGGCGACAGAAGGAGACAAATTTTCTTTCTGATTTTTTTAAGGAATTCCATCATCCATTCCAATGCAATTTCTGATTCGATTTATTTATCCATACTCTTCTCCAATACATCAGGCCAACAAGACCTGCCACAGTGTTCAGGGGTATAATGACAAGCAAAACGATAAAAAAACACAGGAAGGAAAGAACGGACACAACGCGCATGGAGGTTCACAAAGTGCTGTGTCTGCCACCAATCAATACATGGAAGTGTACAAAGTACAAATCTGCATATGGAGTTTGATAAAGTTCTGCGCCTGCCATGACGTCTGCACCTCAAAATCCCAAATGACAAATTAAGGTTATACAGAGCTGTTCCCTGCCATCAAACGTCGTTGGGTAAAGCTTGATTTGCCAGGTTCGGAGGCACCCTATATATTCAAAAACACAGCATTTTGCAAGTGCAAATCTGCATATGAAGGTTTACAAAGTTCTGCGGCTGTCACGAAGTCTGCACCTCGAAATTTCTACATGATAAATTGAAAGTTACAACTAGCTGTAGCCTGCCATCAAACGTTGTTGGGTGAAGCTTGAATTGCCAGGTTCGGAGACACCCTCTATCTCACTTGGCCATTTTAGGCATCAGGATCTTTGATTCCTTTGGGTGGTGAGCCTTGCTTTTGCTCTGGGTTCACCGTTTGGCCATTTTGTCCACTTCAGGATGAAGTGTGCTTTGAGAATTTGGTCGCTAGGGACCGTGCCGTTGTCTTTGATCATTTCCCACACATCGTGCTGGAAGAAACTTTCCAGTTCTTTCTTCTTTGCCTCCATGAGCGAGGCAATCAGCGAGCGTCATTCTTTGCTGGTGGAGTTGATCCTTCCGTGCTTTGATGCCCGGCATGCTGTGGCTGGGTCAAAGAGCTGGTTTTCGTGGGATGTAGTGGCGATGATGCATCAGCTTGTTGTTCTGAATTATCCATTTGTCCTTGCAGACGTCCAGGGTCAGGAATCCATTTTTTCCTTCCAGCCTGGTGGCAATGTTAAGTCATCGACTCTGTTGCGATCAGTGTCGCAGGTGCTGAGGGTCAGTGCCATATCTGGATTTGGTGGTGCCGGTTTGGCATGGTGTCGGACCTCGTGTAGTGCTGTGAGCTCTTGCTTGTGGTCCATATCGGTCCTGTCCAGGTGCGGATAGCTGGAGAGAGAGTGTCTCTTGTCAGTCAAATCGTGTTCTCTGGTTACGGAAGCTTTCTGTTGGTGCTGGTGGTGCATAAAGATGCTGCTGATGTTCTGGAATTTGGCTAGCTGGAGATTAGTCGGGTGTTCAAGGTTTCGGTACATCCTCTAGATTGTTTGTATTTGTTGACCATTTTGTCTCTTGCAATCTGGTGAGTACGCCCCGGTTGTTGTCAAACTATTGTTGTCAAACTGTTGTTGTTCTGCCACTGCCTGTTGTGGCTGTAATGCTAATTGCTGTTCTGCTTGTTGCACTGCATCATGTTCTGCCGGATATGCTTCTTCGGTGGGCGGCCAGTACTCGGTGAGCATGAAGGTGTTCATGATGTGGGCCCCCTGTTTGAATATGTCTGTGTTGTTGCTGCCAGCTGCTGCGGCTCTGTTGCCAATGTGTGGGGAGCTGCCTTCAATAGCGAGGTGGCAGTGATTGCTGTGGCAGACTCGCTCGAACATAGAAGCCTTGTACAGTGTTGGGCAGGGGGTGCGCGTGAGTCCTGGCCGTATAGATAATACATGGCTTTTCAACTTTGCTTTTTTCGAGGCTGGAACCATATTGGCTTTGCACCAAGTATTTCTGGTCTTGTAAGAGATCGCTTCTTCTCAGCATCAGCCAGCCTGTGATCTCGGTCGGCAATTTGATGCCGTGTTTTTCGACTTCTCGGAGCGCTTTTCGATGTTTAGCGCAATACGACATCAGTGTCTGGTCGTAGCGCCTGGTGAGGCTGTAGAAGAACTTCTTGAATGATCTGGGCTGTTCGATCCGTGTATCGTAGCGGAAGGTCTTGTCGAGGATTTCGATCACCTGGGGATGAATCCTCCTTCTTTGTCTTCCCTTGTCGATTCAACCATCGGCTCGACTTGCTTCCGGTCCTGACAGGATTATCAGGAGGTTGATGACTCCTTCAACCATCTTCTTCTGGTAGAAGTGAATCCGAGCCCTCCATTCCTTATAATTTTAAGGCCTATTACTGAAGGTCGGCACCCAAGAATCTTTACTTGTATCCACACTCGAGGATGATGCAGCAGATGAACTAGTAGCTAGCAGCAAACAAGTTAGAGCCCTAAGCTCCGCTACCAATTTAAGGATAGGTAGCTCAACCGTCGGAAAATAACTCTCGAAATTCACGATCGCAAATGAAAAACCGCTTTCAAAACCAGCCGCGGACTTTTCGCGGACTCGTAGCCATCAGCCTTCAAGGTGCTCAACTATCGGGAGGAAAACAGGTAGTTCGAGCAACAAAGCGGCAAAGCTTCGTCCACGAACCTCAATAAACCTATACAGTAACGAAAATATATAATAGTATCCCATTTATAAAAATATTATATCGATCGCGAAATATAAAATATCGTATCCATCATTAAATCTTTATTTAGAAGTTTCCAAAATATTATACCAATTATATAAATTATAACAAAAAAATAATATCGACCATAATCCGAAATTATTCCGTATAAATCGTTCCACAACATAATTTACCAACTTCAAAACCACCCTTTATAAAAAAAATGCAATATTTCATACGTCCTCTTTTAAATATATATTATATATTATGAAATTTATATATAAGCATAAAAAATATATTATATTTCCCATGAAATTTATACATAAAAATTCATAAAGTGAAAAAAAAAAAAAAAAAAAAAAATCATAAAATATTAAATAATATATAAATATATTTTTCCCTTTCCAATTCAAACTTAAGAAATAGGAGATATGAAAAGTGTTTGTTCAAAGGAGCCATTAGTGGAAACCACGTAAATTCTGGTTAGGACAAAACCATCATCGGAGATAAATTCCCAATAACCATCCCGAAGATGAACCGTATTGCCGTAATAAATAGGCTCAAACCCACAACCGCCCAAAAACGAAACCCTTCGCCAGGTATTCTTAGGATTGTACTATCCAATTTGCGAAGATTAACACCAACCACAAAAGAAAAACAAAAAAACGAAGAAATAGGACAAATAAACTTAAGAAGAAAGAAACACGAAAGGTAGGACAACGAGAAAAGAAAAGAACGCGAGAGACAGGAACAAAAATGCAATGTTCGACATGGTGATTTATCCCCTCGGAGGCGATCTTTCGTAAATATATGTTCATATGCACTTTAAATGTTCAAACATATACTTTCGAAATGTTCAAAAAGATTCTTAAGAAAATAAACTTGCCCCATGGCTCAGATCATCGGTGAGCATTGAATCGGAATATCATAGGATTTGAACTATCCTAAAACCATAAGAGGCTCACGAAGACGCTCCCCAGGAGAGAATTGACGTACTTCACAAAACAAACTCTAGGTATATATCCCCTCGGGGAACACCTTTCGTGATTAGAATTTCATATTCACTCTTTCTGAATGTTCAAGAGGGTTTCAACTATCCTGAAATCATGAGAGGCTCACGAAGACGTTCTCCAGGAGAGAATTGATTTTAGAGGGGGGGAGGGGGGGGGTCGTAGTGAAAAATAAATTCCAAGGGGGCGGGGGGGGGGGGGGGGGGCTTTTTTGAAAAAACAATTCGGGGGGGGGGTGGGGGGGGGTCTGAATTGAGCGATCAATTATTAGACCCGGACGTCCCAACACTTGCTTCGCAAGACAAACTCAAGGTATCCCCTAAAGGGCTACCTTTCGTGACAAAAAGCAAAACAAAACAACAAAAGTGAGCAACAAGAACAAAGCAAACCTTCAATGGAAGACGTAAGGCTTTTAAAGTAACTTGCATTTCAAGTCGATGCCGATGTCAATAGTAACTCTTTAGTGTGATTGAATTGCATTTAATGCCTTCATTTGTTGCATCAGGGCGAGTCTATTGGTTGATCCACCCATCTTTCAGTTCCGTACAATGTCCACGGCGGCCTGCAATCACACCAAATCAAAATCAGATTGTGGTGCAACGAATTCAGCAAAACACCGATGATCCCAATATGTCTTCTCCCAACTGCTACTTGCAACCATTTTGCAACGAACCGCTCCTGGAAAGCTGCGAGGGCTCAGGCGTCTTACCTCAAGACATTGCAAATCCAAAGTAAAACAGGCAGCTTGTGATTTTGTCCGAACATCATCGAAACAAACCACAGATCCTAAATGCATGAGTGAAAGCGAGCCCTTGCAAATCGCCGCATCCCAGGCCAAGGAGCAAAACGCATCATGGTCCTTGCGAGAACAGTTTGCTTGCAATCCAATCAATTAAATTGAGTTGTCAACAATGAGCCTTAGGCCGCAGTTCAAGAATGGCGTGTTGAAAGCCGCGGGGGTGCGACGTGTGACCAACAGAGACAAGAAAAGGGAAGTAATTTTACAGAGCCAAGCACACTTGGCTGAGGCAGTGCTACTCCAAATGCGAGTAGGCTCAAGGCAGCCACACAATCTCAACAAGAAGGTTCTCCTGCCTCGCAGCCTTCTACATTTACGACCCGCGCCATTCCAACCGGATGTGAACTGCATAGTTACAAAGGGCCCCAACCCGCTGTTGTAACACCCACCATTCACTCCAGCATGTTCGAATTTGTGTGCAGAGCATGGGAATGACTCATGACCAAGAATCATTGCCCCCAACCATCTCACCGACAAACAAAGTTCGGAAAATGGCTCAACAATAACCCAGAGCCAAGCAGGCCCGCAAAGGACACTGCGGATAACATCGTTTGAGTTGTTCTGCAAATCGGTCCTGCGTCAGGCGGGTCTCATCGCAAAGGAATGTCAAGCCATCGCCATCTGGTACTCCAATCGGTAGAAACCAAACGGCAACCTGGGTGATTGGGTTATGTGTCCCCACAAACAGCAAATGGCCTTTTCTTTGAACACATCTGTTGACTGCACAAGGAACGCATGTTTCCTGCGAAGCCATGCAAGACGAGTCTGGACTCCCTGAGTGCAGGGCATTCTGCCCCATCGTGGCTTTGAAGTTTCTAAAGACACCAAGATCATACCTGAGCAGGTTAAAAGAACCTTCAATGACACAAGTTCAAAGAAGTGCCATGGCTGCTTTGCTGCGTCCTTGTACGGGCAACATGTTGCAAATGCTGGCTGCCCGTGGCAAAACTTCGATGCCAATGTTCTCTTACCAACGCCTCTTGCAAGTGCCAGCAAATAGCCCAAGACTACGGCAGGTACAAATCATGTTTCATGAAAAGACAAGTTTGCAATTCTGGGTGTGGTCCTGTGTAACTTTCTTACGCAGCGGCCTGCTTGGTCAAATGTGTGCATCAAACAATCGGTATGCAGTGATCCAACTCCAGCCTGACTTGCCAGCCTGTAGTTTGGGGTTTTCACCCTCGTTGTGATTTAGTGACAGTGATCCTCAACTGTCCCACCGCGCCCAAGTCAGAGCAGGGGCTCCGGCAGGCTGTTCGCAAAAGCCTTGCTTGACCCATCCTGCATGCATGCATGTGATCGAAATCCACAAGCTGGAAAACAATCATACACAGGGCACCTTTGGCACAAACTTCTCGCAGAACTCGATTGTGGTCATTCCACGTGCGATGAGCCTCGGCGCTTAAGCGTTTCATGCTGGAAGTCTGCGCAAGCTCAATCATTCTGGCCTCTTTGTAAACGATGCTTCCGATTGTTTCTTGAACTTCCACATTCCGTGATTGTTTTGGCGCACAGTTTAGATCAGGCGGAGCTTTTTGACACATCACATCATGAAGACCTGACCATGAGAAGGCTCAGATTCGGACCATAGGTGCATGCCAAGGAAGGCCGAAACCTTCAGCAAAAGTCTTGAACTCAAGGCCAAAACATGACGAACGAAAAGTTGGCAAGAATAGTGGCATGTGCTGTTGCGTTTCGATGCCAACGGCTGGACAACAAAAATCTTTGTCAAAACTTTTGCCCATTGCTGTGAAACAAAAAGGAGTTAGAAGCCGAATCACAAAACAAACCAGTAGAGTCTCTGTTTGTACTTGTGAAATCTTGTGAACTGTGGATGCTCGTTTATGGTCCAAGAGTGGTCAACTTACTCAAGAGTGCACAAAATAGAAGGCTCCAAATGTCGTTTGTCAAGGACATGCTCTTTCATTTTGGGCACTAAAAAATTGACCATGGCAGCTTAAAGAAGTAAACTCCCTATATAAATGTAAACAAAAACAATTTGTTGCTGGTGGCTGTGTGGAATGATTTCCTTACCCCAAAAGCTGCCACTGAGGATCCCAGCCAAGCCGGCAAGAACAAGCCTGCAGCCATGGATGACATGATCCAATTGCCATAGCAAGGTCCTTTGTAAAGGTGTCCAAGCCAAGCTGGGTGAGGCACGCTAAGAACTGCCCGAAGAAGACCAAAAACCTGTGGCCACAAAAACTGCAGGAAGGCTCTTCAACGTCGCTACGTCGCTGGCACGGCGAAACCCAAGAAGTTGGGATTAGGATGGCGACAGACTGTGAAAGCATACAAGGTGACTCATCTGTATGAGGGTCCTTTCGAACCGGACAGTTGGTTTCGATATGGTGTCCAATCATTCAAGTGAGATTCAACCACTTGACATTTGTAGCTGTTTCACAATTGCCCTGCTCAGTGCAGTGGTTAAGAGTAACAAATTGAACACTGTCCCTTGAACCCCTGAGGCCAGTTTGCAGAACTAGACCTTCTTCATCTTCATAGTTCATCGCTCTCACCATACTTGAACGGACAGCTATGAACATCACAGGGTCAGTGACGCGTCCTGCCCGCGCCCAGTGAACTGACTTCCCCTTCGAGCAGCAAGTCTCCAAAGGCGGCGGCGCCATCGTAGATGCAACGATGTACAGACTCCGCCATAGTGAATAAGATCAAATAGCAATCAATGGCCTCAGATGGCACGACTGGAGGGAATCCAAACTGTTGCAAGGTGATGAGTGATGAGTGGTGGTGTGATTGATGAGTTGATTATGTTGATTGGATGCTTTGAGGTGTGGTGGTGATTCATGTTTTCTCAAGAAACCTCTACTTTTCCACTCTTGTCACTTTTCCGCTCTGGACCCCTGGCATCTTTGGCACTTTCTGTATTTAGCTTCTGTCTGGGAAGCGATGCTTGGCCGCACTTTTGCCCTATCTCCACCGTTTTGGCTTGCACGAACTTTTCACGAACGAAACGTCTACTTTGCCATACTTTGCTCCAAAAATCCTAACTTGTGCAAGTTCTTTCTTCTGTCTGCTTCAGTGAGAAAGATTGCCGGCACCGAGATGGCACACGGTTTGAAGAGCATCAACTTTCGACTGAGAATTGGCTATGGTCGAGACCAAGAATTACATTGATCCTTGATGGGGCTGACATCAGTTCAATCAATCCAAGCTGTGATTGGTTGAGCCACTCTTCTTCTGAATTCTCATGTAAAATTGGCAAGAGGGGGGTGATGTCATCAAAAATCACGTTTCGCTTTCTCATCTTTTCGCGGAATCCGTGCACTTCAGCATGGCTGGTGTTTTCGTGTCGGAGCTTTTGGAACAGCTCCTGCATCACTAGCAAGGCTGTGCATGGAGCAAAGAAAGTTCCGAATGGTCCTGAAAATCCACTGCCATCTTCCTTTTCTGGAGATGAAGGCTCTGGAAGGTTCCTTAACATGTAGCTCAGTATGATGCCGAAATGCAGGTTCCTCCCTGCTCCCTGCCAAGGCGCTGAGTAGACAAGAAGCAGAATGAAGAACTTGTAGTTATAGAAACCAACCTCAGCTACTCGCCCCGGTAAAACGGCTTCTCAACTGTGTCTGTCAAAACATCAAAAAAGAAATAGATGATGTAGAGATACGTAGAGTATGAAATAGAAAAATAATGAACACGAAAGTTCTTCTCAAGGTCTCAAACATGAAAACAATAAAATACATAAATAGAAGAAAGTAAAGGACAAAAGCTCGAAAAGGTGTTAGCTTCTTCAATAGCTCTTTACAGCTGAGCTGACAGCTGTGCCCCTTTCAGTGAACTCTCCAAGCTATGCATGTGCAGCACATGCGCAGCACTGCATGGGATTCTTTGGGCCGTTACCCCCGAGCATGGTGTCCAACATCAACCGAGGCAACTTCCACTTTTCTTGGAAGACTTCATGGACTAAGCCGCCGAATAGCTGTGATTGATGGTTTGAATGATTGAACTCAAACAACGTCTTTTACGTCGGGAGGCCGGACAGATTTCGCCACGAGACTGTCCGTTCATCCGGAAAGCATGGTGTTCGAAAGATGTCAATTTTGATCAGAAACGTCACATCACACACCGCTGCCAGCTGTGGTGATTATATCACCGTGCTTTTCAGGAACCATGGTTACTCCGTCTGTGCCAATCGGAAGATTTTCTTGAAACCTCGAAGCCTGTCACGACGAGAGCTCGACGATCTTCCTCTGCTAGAACTATACCCACTGCACTGCTACCAGAAAGGATATCACTGATATCACATGCTGTCAGCTTGCCTATGTCCCTAAATCACAACACGCCTTTGTTTCTTGGGAGAAGCTGGAAGGACAAGGCCTCACCTGGCGTCGCTGTGCTTTTGCGCCGCAAAGCCACCCGATCCACATCTCGTCCAGCGTTACCATCCAAGTGGCACAGTTGTAGATCCAGGGGCAGTGGTGGTCCATCTTCAGAACACATGTGCCTCGTGGGGTCTGTTCACTACACAGCACAGGTCGATTGCTGTCGGTCTCTGGTGCAAAACAGATCAAGCAAATCAAGCTACATGGAACTACATGCCTCCAACGACGCGCGGGACATTGGAATTCACTTTACAACATGCCAAGATGATCTACCCGGTGCAAGAGAACCAGCGTTGCAACTGGAGCTTTGTTCTCCATGATCCGTCCTTCAACATCCTCAACTTCAACAAACAAAATCAACTCCAAGGCGCGACAAACCCTGCAGTGGTGACAGCGATCTGGCTTGAACTTGCCACACCACTTGCAGTGCCTGGCGTCGACACAAAAAAAACACAGCAGCCACGAAGCCAACCGCTTGAGTCTTTAGTGGCAACCACTACTTTACTCTTTTTGTTGGCGAATTGCAGGGCCTGCGTTCTCCACTTCTCTTCGTCTCTTGGACAGTCAAGGGCGCCGCATTCTGCTGTCGTGGCAGGTACCTGGCTGTCGGGTGCGGCTGGTGCCCTTTCGGTACAATCGCTGCCCTTCCGTTCAACCACTCCAACACACCACCACGTTGGTCCACGTCAGTCCACGTTAGTCCCTATGTCAGCCAGTTGGAAAGTATGGATGTCCCATGAGACTCTTGAGACCATCACGACCGAGGTTGTCCCATGTCAGGCCACTTCCCTTCGCCTACAACGACTTGGCCGAGGTGCTCCCATTTGGGATCCTCTGGGATTTCTCCCGGGTGCGTCAAGATGCTCCGTACCTGCAGAAAACAGCGAGTGGGATAGACCGCAACGGCCTTCACACGCCCGTCGAGCCCGTCGGCCCCATTCCCATCGGTTTGGAGAAGTATCGCAGAACAAACAAGACTGAAAGCACAGACCCGACCCAGCCCAGGGTGCAGCAGCGTCCGGATAGTGCGAAGCAAACTTTGCTTGTGGATGGTTCTTCTTTTCAGTCGGCCTGGGCCCTGGTCTGCACCAAAGCATCTCTGCATATGATTTCGATATCCCGAAAAACGACTCCCAAATCGAATTGGGGAAGATCTCTGGATCGCTACTCGGTGGCAACAAAAGACTGCTCCTCCGACCCACCCCAGCGTTCTCCCCTCGTCACATAGCAGATCACCAGCATCACCTGGGTCGTTCAATGGATGAAAGAGACAAACCAAAAGAAACATCGCACAGTTTCATAAATGAAGGCTAGCTGACTAACTGCATCTCCCATGGGAAGCAGATACAGGATTTCTTCCGCCAATGGTGGCACAGAATTTCCAACATCGAAGTTGGACAACATACTGCAAGTGAGTGATGGTTTTCCAAACTTTCAGTAGTCCAAAAGAAAAGTGCACGTCAGAAATACACTTTTGCAACATGATATTCATCCAGGATAAAGGAAGGAAGGAAAGAAAGAACGCAGGAAAGAACGGTCCGAAGAACAAGTTTGCTAGAAGTCTAGGAGCCAAATCAAATGCACAGGGTGATTGAAGGAAAACTCTCCCTCACCTCAACCTGGAGGAGCTTTCTTGAATGAACCCGAGCCGAGCCCTTCTGTTTTAGCTTCCTGTCCCCTACCAACCCAGCTACTTGTATCAGCTATGACTTATCTCTTCACGGCCAAACTCCCTCGTAAGAGGGAAGAACATACCACGTATTCCACCAATCCTGGTAAACCAAATTTGTAAATGTTTGTAACTTCACTATTTCTCAAAGGTAGGAAAAAGGACATAAAGTAAAGGACGCCCAAAGTATGGAACATTCTAACAGGGAAAAACCAAATGAAGAAAGTGAAAACGGAAGGAAAAAACATGCACTTTGGAATCTGTCCACTTTCCTTTCTAAAGTAATTCCTTTTCCCGTATTTTCTTTCCCTTTTCTTGACATATCCTTCAATTTTCATGGTTTCCTCATTGTGTTTGAGGTTTGTTCTTTGAACATCTACAGCTTCCAGACCGGCCACAATCAAATCCAAAAGAAGAACACACATTGTCTAATTCATAAGAATTTGTTTGGTGTGCAGCACCCAATTCTTCATATGTTCAAGTTTTCTGAATGGCAGATCGTCCAAAAATATCTGAACCGATTCAAGCAACCTGTGCAACATGCGCTTGGAAAAAAAGTAAACTTTCTAAAACCATCGTAGTCATCTCCTCTTTTTGCCCAGTAAACTACAGTATGGTGGACTCAGTCGATAAAGGCTTGAGTTGAGAAAAGCAAAGCACACCAGAATCCAATTTTGGTTGCGTTTGATTCACTCAGGTCCACCTTGGTCTACTTCACACTGCCCTGCCGCCTGTTCATCCTACCTTGCTCACTCTACTCTACCGCAATCCATTCGTGTACATTCTAATTGACATTCGTTTGCGCTGACCGATAAAATGTGGCTGTTGGACAAGAAATTCAGATTTAAGGTCTCAACCTCAAAAGCTTCTCGGTTGCGCCCCAAAAAGCTAAACGGATAGTCTTCGGAGGACACCATCCTATGAGATTCGGTAGCACAGGCCGCTCTTGTCAGCCTACAAGTGACATCCAGTCAAAGCATGAATCATTGCCAGAGTGTTTGCACATTGTGTCCAAATTGCCAAAGTGACACAACCATAATCTCAAAACGCTTTGTTTAAGTGTTCCACAGTGGTAAAGGGGTATTCACGCAAAGTATGGGTTGTGCTGGGACACTTGTGCAATTATTTCCATGAAAAGAACCTCCAAAAAGCATCAAGCGCGCAAGAGTTGAGTAAAACAAAGCCCACAAGAATTGTAATTCGGCCAGCCCTGCTCAGTCCATTCTACATTGCGCTACCTACTTGTCCTCTTCAACAGTTTCCTTCTTGCCTCCAGCAGTGTCCTTCTTGCCTCCTTGATAGAAAAGAGACATAAAGGAAGGAACACAGAAAGGGAACCAAATGAATAGCGTGAGCTATCCCATGTCCAGTAGCTTCTAACTTACTTCAGCTAGTAGGTGACGCCTACTTGATCAAAAAAATACAAGAACAAAAAGGGAACCAAAATTAGTCTCGCATCTGACACTGACGAGTCGGGGAGCCCTATTTTGGTCGGCCAAAGTTCGTGTCCGCTCTGCTGGGCTCTCCAGGCTGTGGTGGGCACGAAAATCGCCAGCTGACACCAACCTCCGCACGCTGAAGCTTTTCTTTTCGGATTTTCTTTTTAGAAAGCTAATCTTTTAGAAAGCAAAGCAGGATCTCTCTTTAGTTGTGCTACAAGACGCAGTCCCACTCAGCCAGTTCACACATGAAACAGTGCAATGAACTGAAACGGCAAACAACTGCACCCTTTTCTTCGGTCGAACTACGTGGTATTCCAACCATTGGAATACCAGTGCCTGGCGTCCAAAACGATACGACGCCTCATCTGTGGGGCCAAGCAGTGAGCCAACCGGTATACTCATCACTCTCAACCAGCCCCACAGCGCTGGTTGACACCCTTTGTGCACATTGTGTTTGGGAATCTTGGAGGCGTACACCAATCCAACAAACCAATCACTGAGCTCGCTGGTCGCAATGTCCAAGATTCCACTCTGAATACAAAGAGCCAGAACGGAAGAAAGAAGCAAATGTAAGAGAAGAAAAGAACAACAAAGGACAAAGAAAGAAGAAAAAAAGAAGCAAGGATCGGTCCAAAGGTTCTAAAAAGGACCCATGCAAACCCTCCATGGAAACCCTCTGAAAAGAGCTCCCTTCGGATGTGCCTCGGAACTCTGCACGAGGATCCGGGTGGAAGGCGTCCTGTGTTGAACAGCGTGGGCGGAGTGGCGTTTACACGGGGAGTGCGAAGAGGCTTCAAAAAGGCTCTAGCAGCTGTTGTGGGTGAGGCGAGAAATCGTTGAAAGTAGGGCTAGGTACTGATCTGCAAAGCTTAAAGCCTTTCGTTTACTTGGAACCTCTCAGAGAATTGGTTTGCAAAACAAGCATGATTTGGCATCGCTACTAGGAACCCGGACATCGCTACTAGGAGCAAGGACGCTACTAGGGGCTCCTGGCCTTACTACTAGGAACAAGAATCGCTACTAGTTAAGTTTCCGTAAAAATCTAGGAACCAAATCATTAGCGCGAGCTATCCTACGTCCATACTAGTAGCTACTTAAACCCTTACTTAATTGAGTAGGCGCCTACTCAATTAAGTAGGGAGGGGGTGGAACGGGCTAAAAAAACATAAAACAAAAAGGAAAAAAAGAGCATCACTTCAAGCGGCAATGCTTTTGTCAATGTGCTTTAAATATAGGTCGGCTTCCTGGACGAAGGGATGAGTGTCACACAGGTGGGAGGTTCGAATGACCAAGAGGGTGGCTTCTGGGGAATCTGCTCGAGTCCAGTGACGGAGGGAATCCCAAGTCTGAAAACTATCTGATGTTGTCCAACAAGCAAAGACTCAACAAGCTTGCAAGGCTTGCACCAGTTCTGAGGGTTTCATACATCTTCACCATGTTCACTTAGCTGACCGCGCAGTGCTTACATCTGCTTAGCATGTCCATTTAGACCATTCAAAGACCAGCATCCATCAGCAATCCACCCACAAACACTGAGTGTGATGTTCAATCAGTTAAGTTTACCTAAACATCTAGGAACCAAATCATTAGTCCTTGGTGCGAGCGCTTCTTTAAGGAAGCGTGAGCTATCCCGCGTCCAGTAGGTAGTAGCGTCCAGTAGCATGTTATCTTCTTTCTCCCTGGCCTCGGGGCGTTCAGAAAATCAAGAACTCGGTGCTTCTGAACGAGTCCGGCGGGAGCCTCGGTCCTTCTGTGTCAAGAGTGGGAAAATGTGTTGGCACCTGAGACGAGACGAGACGAGGATTCGCACATCAGAGACGGTGGTGTTCCCTCTAAAGCTCCAGAGTACTCTACAGGGTCTAGATGTTAGACCATTGGCTGGATGACCCCGAATGACGCCTGCTCAAAACTCCTAGGTTTGTTAAACACGGCCTCTACTCTCAAGTTAGTTCTCTCCTGGGCATCTTATGAGAAAATCAGTCATGTGCAATAATATTGCAGAAATTGATCATCATATTCGCTTGGCACTATGCAAAGCCAAAGCAGGCCATTGGTGTACTTTCTTTCGCTTATGAATCCACAGGCTTTGACATCAAACGTGCTAGAGTATTGTTGGTGGTGATGTAGTGTGGCCATGCCACTGGTGAAATCTGATGCTTTATTGCTGAGGTAGTAGGTTCACTGCAGTCAAGTGGCCTGTCCTTTCCGTGAAACAAGACAATCCGCTTTCATTTTTGTGGAACAAGAATCAACCAAGCAAACTCACAGCGCAAACGAAGAAGGCCATAGGGTTGTGCCCGAATCTGCCACCGTCTTGGTCTGAACTTGCTATCCTCGCGGCCTCACTGAGGTGAGCACAGGTAGATGGAACCCAGCATCAGCATCGCCAAGACCACGTAGGCAATCTCAGATTTCGCTCGGCTGCCAAGAAGTGGTGTCAACAACGGTTGGAAAGCCAACCTTGGGAACAAGTGCATCGCTTCTAGTAACAAGTGCCTTACTAGTAGTAACAAGAAGCTAGTAGAAACAAGTGCCACGCTATTAGTAACAAGTGCCTCGCTAGTAGTAACAAGTGCCTTACTAGTAGTAACAAGAAGCTACTAGTAACAAGTGCCACGCTATTAGTAACAGTTTGTCAATTTGTTCATGAATCCTTTGGATCAGGACACAGCGCCATGGTATTTCTTTCCCCAATTCTATCTCCGTCACACAGGACATGTGCAGAGCTCAGCCGGCGCCCGGAAGCTTTCTGAACATCGGGGAAAACATCATATCCCTTCTAGACACCGGTAGTTCCGGCCAATTCCTTCGACTTGACGTCTTGCTGAAGTGACTCGACGTCTTACAGAGCAAAACCCAAACATAACACTCCAAACTGCTTGCCGGATTCTATTTGCATGAAAAAACCATATATATTATATATCTATCCCTTCAACTCGAAGAGAGATCCCTTCAGTGTTTGATTTTACACGGTTTTTCATCCCCTCTCTCCGCCGGGCGCTTCTGGGTGCCCCTCACAGGGAGGAACTTCATCCGCTCGCTGAAGCGTGCGGGGGGTGGTTCGAAGACCTCGCTGGGTCCGACGGGCCTCCCACGATCGGGTTTTCAAGACATGAAACTATTAATTCTAATAGCTTCTTGTTACTACTAGTAAGGCACCTGTTACTACTAGCGTGGCACTTGTTCCTAGTATCTAAATGGGAGGGTGCGCTTGAGGGTGAGCATGTACAGTTGAGATTACAAAGCAATCTATCTAAATCAATCTCATCCTCGTGGAAAAATACGATCCTTGCTTTGCAAAGCACCTTTCGAACACGTGAGACCACGCGCGGAGCGTTTGAGGGCTGGGCGCTTTCAGAGTCTCGTTGACGCAAAAAAATGCAGCGAACACCCGGGGCAGCAAGGGTAGTAACAAGAAGCTACTAGTAGCTCCTGGCCTTACTACTAGGAACAAGAAGCTACTAGTAAGAAGGTGCATCGCTACTAGTAGCAAGAAGCTACTAGTAGCTCCCGGGGCAGCAATAGGTGTCGTGACCTACTGAGAATAGAGACGGCAGATGGCCAAACAAGCACAACGCTCGCGCTAGGCATCACTCACACCACATGCGCAATAGGTGCATGATGATATCCAATAAAAGCCAAACATAAAATGCAAATCCAGATTTTGTTCGCACACTTGTAATTACATGAGATACCACGCAGTATGCATCTTCAGTTTTCCTTTGTTGAAGTTTACCATACCCGCCCCAACCGCAATGGATGCGTAGGTGTAGCCCCCCAAACGACCTAAGTTAAAGGCCAGACCGAGGTGGGGACTGAACGCGTAGTCGCGTCGATATTCCAAACAGTGATCCTATCAGAAGAGGCCAGAGCTGCATGTTTTCAACATCTTTGGTGAACAACAACTCTGACCTCTGTCAACGTCGTATTTCCATTGTGTTTCAGAAAAAACATAGCGAGGACACAACTTGGACAACCGTTGTCTTCAACATTCATGTTGGACCTTCGTGTGGCATTTGCGAAACGAAACGCCACTTGCATTGACGCTGTTTTGACGGAATGTCGTGCTCCGTCACATTGGACGAAAAAGGCGTCCAAAAGGCCGCTGCCTTACATGTATATGATGGAAGCCGATGCCCTGCTCCTGTGGAGTGTTGGTGGGCAAGGGTGACCACAACACTTACGGAATGGATCGTGCGACTCTTAATCCATAGGGGTGCACTGTAACTGTCAAAGGGTAAGCTACTAGTAATAAGTGCATCGCTACTAGTAACAAGTGCCTTACTAGTAGTAGCAAGAAGCTATTAGAAACAAGTAGGCAAAGGCTGCGAAGTCAGGAGCTGATGTATTCAAGCCAGCCATCTTTTTTTCGGCATGCAGTCTTGGGACGTCGGACACCTTGCCAACAAGACAAACATGTCTCTTTATGATGCTTTTCTTTCCTAGGTCGCTATTAGTAGCAAGGACGCTACTAGTCTAGTAGCTCCTGGCCACACTACCAGGAACAAGAAGCTACTAGTAACTCCTATAATTCTTTCGTGCCTCCTTTTGAACTTTTAGCTCTCGCTTCACGTTTCACAGCTGCCACGGCTCCCCCTCCTATTCCAACCCCCCCTACTGGTCAAAACAAAATGGCTTTCCAAGGCAGGAAAGAAGACATACAGTTGAAATTGGAACCCCAAAAACGTCACCTCCACCCTGCCTCCTCCTTCTCTTCCCTCCCCAGCAACCCCGGTTTCGCTCCAAGTCACCCCGAAGGGCATGTCGCCCAGATCCATGGGCGACGTGTCGCGACGGCCCTGGCGGCCGGGAGTCGGGCCGCTGGGATGGGAGTGGTCGAGAGGTGTGAGTGGGCCAGAAGCTTAGTAGTCATCGCTGGGGCTCATTCCGAGATTTCTGGCTACAATGGCAATTGCGTGCGCTTGCCCCTAAGCAGCTGGGGCCCTCGCACTTCGGGAGAAATCCAAAAGCCGTGGTTCCTGGGACCATTCGCTGCTTCCAAACCCTTCAAACTGACGACCTCCGCCACCTTTTCACGAGAACGGCCCGCCTGCCGCCTCAGCACTTCATTCCTCGCCCAAAACGGACGGTGGGTTCCCATCCCAACGTACGCCACCGAACCGCGAATCCGGTTTCGATCCAACTTGAATGCAGTCTTCAGCCTAATAGCGATGACCTCCACCGTGCGTAGCTTCTAGCTACGTTCGTAGCTTCTTGTTGCTAGTAGTAAGGCCAGGAGCTACGTTCGTAGCTTCTTGCTCCGTTCGTAGCGATGCCCTTTGTTAGTAGTAGCTTCTTGTTTGGAAGGCTAAAGTGGGATGTCAAGCCACAACCTAGGCCTTAAAGGCTGGTCACCAAAAGAGGGCAACTTGGAAACCCAGACCAGAAGACTCCGGGGGTGTAAACATGTGTGAAGCATCGTGGTGGACCTTGGAGGGAAGGCGATCATGGACTATTGGAACAATGTACCTCCTGTGTGGTCGCAGGCTGAATCTGCTCCCTTTCGAAAGAGGATTCTGTTGTTTCTGTTGTACTCTTTTCTGTTCTGGTCCATTTTTGGACCATTTGTGCTTCCGTCCTTTCTTTCTTCCTTTTCTGCATTGTATAGAATTTCACACTTTGAACCTTGCCTGCAAACAAGACTCAGCCAAACAAACAAACCTCACCAATAGCAAAAGGCAGGTGCAAAGTGATCTTCCTCTGACCAGGTGGTGGGTGTCTATGTCTATTTCTTGATTCTGCTGGCCTCCAAATAGATTGACATGAGATGACGACACGATTTCCCCTTGTTATCTAATCTTTTTGTGGGAGCCACGAAAGACTGAGAAGTCGTTATATCATCCGACTCACCATCGCTCTTCGTGGAGTCGGATGGCCCTTGTGGAGTCGGATGCTGATGTCTCTTCTATCCCTCGTTTTTCCCGCCCCCACCAGCGCCTCGGGACTGCGCCAAAGGCGACGCGCGTACCGGCCGCGCGGTACGCCGCGAGCCAGGCGCTTGGGCCCGTGTTTGACGGCAAGATACACTCCCTGAAGGAATAAGGAAGCTCCTGGCATTACTACTAGTAACAAGAAGCTACTAGGAACAAGGGCATCGCTACCAGTAACAAAGGAATGAGGGCATCGCTACTAGTAACAAGAAGCTACTAGGAGAGTCAGGATCAATAGAAGTGCATGGCATGGCCCATTGGATGACCATTTAGACGAATACCAAACAGCTGGTGAGACTACACTTCCATTCTTCATTTTCCTCGGGGTGTGTCATGGTCTTCCTGCAAAACTTGACCATCTTGGACTCCTTCACCTTCTGCGAATCGTTTGGGACCAACATCAATCGCCACGTCCAGCATGGGGCTCTGTGAGCTCCTCTGCAGATTTGGTGAGTTCCTCAGATCCATCCTCAATCAACCGTAAACTACATTGCCGATTCATTTTTGGCGCATGCTTGTCCAAACAATCCTGAACTCTGTCTGAAACAAATACACATACGTTTTCAATCCTCCCATCCTTGGAAGGATTCCCTATCAGATGTAAAACAGAAAGAACATGGAAGAAGCAAAGAAGCTCAATTCGAAGGTCGACTCGAAGAGAGCATTGCTCGGAGAGAGCCTTGGGGGTTCCGTTTTTTCTTTCATGATCCTGCCACGCTGGGGTGCCTTGTCACCATGGGTCCGTTTGGTGCAGAAAGTGGCATGCAACATGCAGGTAAAAGAACGGGATTGATCGCAAGAACACGTACTTGACTCAAGTGTGATGCACTAGGAACAAGGTTCGCTACGAACGGAACAAAGGGCATCGCTACGAACGGAGCAAGGACGCTACGAACGTAGCTCCTGGCCTTACTACGAACGGAACAAAGGACGCTACGAACGGACCCTTCTTCATCCGTTTTGCGGCCTTTGGACCCTTTTCCTCTTCCTTTTTTCTTCCTTTTTGGATCACTTTCCAACTCTATTGCACAAAAACAGATTCCTAGATTCCCAGATCCAACCCAACCGTCTCGGCCATTGCCCATTCTCGACTTGGCTTTTTCTTCGGGAGAGGCGAGGCTTGACCCTGTTGGGCTTGGGCAGCCGGAGGAAAGGCACAGATTCGGTTTTGCTCTGTTTGTCTCATGCTTCTGTCAAAACAGGGAGAACCCTTGGTTCAACCCTTGGCAGAAAGGAACATGGAATTAGGATCTACCTAATCTTTGGAGATCCTCAAGTTTTGCAATTATCCCGGCAAGAGACCCCAAACCAAGCATCAGCTGCTTTTCCCTTACCGTAAGAACCCCTAGTGTGTCCACACTGTTTGGGGAATGAAACCAACTTCTTCTCCGTTGGCCTGGCCGAGTTCTCCCAAACCACTTAGAGACATCAGAAAGGGGTGCAATCGGCTCTACGAGCGAACCTGTCAGAGTTGGGAGAAAGAGGACTCAACTCTGCCCCTCAACCTTCGTATTCACCCGGGGGTTTTGCATGTCGAGACTTACCCTCACGCGCCATGTGACGAGATGCCAAAGACGTGAAGACCCAACGACCGGAGAGATTTTCGCTATAGGCTTGATGATGCTTTTCATTCAGAACCCGAGGCATGCGAAGACCGAAAAAGACCGAAGAAGAGCGATGTAGTTTGATGTCTTCTCCATGGAGGATGGCTCGAACTAGAGTCAATTGGTACAACAATCCACAGGGAGTAGATCAGTGGCCCTCCGGTCTTAGTTGATCAAAGATTTAGGTGGGCTGAAGTGACCATTCAGATTGGTGAGAACCTGTTACTGAGCCAAGTTCACTTTTTCTTCTCCCCCACAATGATTGGATCAGTTACTTTGTAGCTTTTTCGGTCTCCAAACTTTGCAAAAAAGAAGCCAAACCATGTCTATGTCTTTGGGCGTCTCGCGTGTCTTCTCGAATGCTCGTCCCCACAACGGCTGCCCAGGTGAAAACTCAAGCCGGCCAAGACATCTTCGATTCGAAGCCGTGCGCTTCTGTGCAGTTCGGGCGGGATTCGACCTATTCATTCAGACAAGGACGAAAACACAGAAAGAAAGGTCCAAAAAGGTCTAAAGAACAAAAGAGAAAAGACACGCAAAGGAAAAACAGAAAGGACAAGAACATACATAAATCAAGTCAATGCCACAAGCACACCAAGACATTACCAAAGTATAGCCAGGGGAAGCTTTTCTCCATTTGAACCCATGCATGTATAGAAAAAGGGACAGCTGACTGTCACAAGTTCCGATTCCACTAACACCGAAAAAAACAGTAGACATCATCCAATACTTTTGTTGGAAACGCAAAACTTGTCAAATTGTCCAAAAGTGATCATTGTCAAAAAAATAAAGGAATAGACTGGATCTTTCTTGTTGTGCTTCGGATGTTCCATGTGTTTTGAGATGATCCACGAGGATTCTGACCGCCCAACGCCAACACCAACGACGGCGTGTGCTCCGGCTCCGGGTGACGAAGAAGCAAACTTCTGCCGCCAGATCCAGAGATCCAGAGATCCATTGCCATACAGGGTGCGATCTGGCGTCATCGGACTCCACCTTTTTGATGGGAAATATTAATCTTTTTCACAACTGGACATGTCTTCTTCTTGGTACCAAACTTCCGGCTCCTGATTTGGGCAAGTTAAGATTGATGGCACGTCCAGCAGTTTCTGTAGCGCTTTCCTACTAAGAGAGTCATGTTTTTGAAACTCTTCCAAGAAACCCAGCTTGTTCAAAGCCCAAACACCTCGAGGTGTTAGGGCGCATCTCTTTGCCACTTCCAGTTGGCTCCAGGTTTGAGCCTCGTCGTTTGGGCTCGTTTGTCTCCGTGGCACCAGTCCGCACCCGAACAGTGAACGCTTTGACTCGGCCAAAGCGGAAGAAAGGCCAAGGCGCCAAGGCCCCGATAATTCTGACGCGAGGAGAGTCCGGTGAGTCATCTGGACAGACACACCCTAATGAAAAATTGATAAAATAGATAGATTTTATGTAGATTCAAGAAAGGATTTCATGGTGGTTGGCTTGGCTGGTTGATCGGAAGGCTGGTTGCATTACAGAACTCTTCCAGATCTTCTACCTTAAACTCATGGCACCCCCAAATCATGGAACCAACATCTTGCGCTGTCCACAGAACCATGGACATGTGCCAGAATGCGAGAGGGGGTCGGGATTCCATATCAACACAGCCAAACAATTCATCCGATTCACGGTCACAGCTTCCTCTGAGTGCTCGCTTACTTTGGTCCTGTTCAATGTTCCCTTGCAGGCTGGTGCATTTGATGATGGCATGGAGAATTGAACGACGGACCAAAGATCCAAAAGTAAACAAAGACCCAATGAGGCCCGATTCTAGAACGAACAGACCAAAACACAAAAACACACTAAAGCGAACATAGTAACATAAAAACACGACCAAAGAAGTCAAATGAATTGACACGGAATCTCCACGGGCAGAGTTGCCCTTGTCTAAAACCAGAGCACAAGTAGGCCATAAATCCAATCGGAGTATTGAAAGGGATTGCCACTGGCTGTCTGCACCGCTGTGGCAAAGGGCCTTTGTTGTGGATGGTGGATCTTGGCCACCGAACATGATGCCTTTGGGAGGTGACACCCGTGAAACCTGTTTTGAACGATCGTGCCATCTAGCTTGGTCTGTCCACGTCCATCTCAGTCACCTCCACTGTTTCTGCTGCGCAGCACGGGCCCTTCATCACAGGTTTCCCTGAAAAAAAACAACACGTGTGAGATTGATCACCCCGAGGTGGCTGCGACCCCCCCAAATCAAATGTATCGGTTTCTAGTGCCTCCGAAGGAGTTGTCGATATTTGCATCAAACGTGTGCGCCTTGTTGCCTGGTTGTGATGCCTCCCGGTGTATTTCTGAAGGCCTGAAACATAGGAAAGCACCTCAGTGACCTTTGGATAGACTTGGGCCAATGGGGTTCACTTTTTAAGCTCTTTTTGTTTGTTTTTTCTTTATCTTTTCTTGTTCCCGGTATTGTTCCCTTTAGACCTTCCTTCCTTCTTTCTACCTTCTCTTTCTTCCTCCCCAAAAAAGAAAAAATGTCGGAAACTAAAAGATCATATACTTCACACATCTTCATACTATCTCAGTGCGGACCCCAAGCGGGCCCAGCCCTTTGCGCAGCGCAGCCAGCGCAGCTGCGATGCTTTCGCTCAGGACTGCCGTCCAGGGATCTTCGCACCTGGACGGAGACTCAGGCAGCGAAGATCCTGCTTGTGCTGCCAAGCATGGTTCTCTATTTGTTTTTCCTAAGACTTCTATCTTCCTCAACATGGATATGACTGATCCCTTTTATCCCCTTTTCCTCAAAACTTTTTGGACATTTCTTTTCCATTTTCTTTCCACGCATGGATGACACCATAGTCCTGACATGGTGCCTTGGAGAATCTGATGGGTCACAGTCATTCGGAAAAAGGGGGGTTTCAACCTCATCCTCAGTGTTTCAAATTCAACTGGTACACTGAATTTCAGGTACTGCCGGTGGTGCAGAAGCACCAACCTGCATAAAACTATCTGTCTAGTATCAAATATATCATGACCCGTCAACCGGAATACTGGCGAGTCTTTACTCTGTGGAACCCTGGCTCACGCATGGAACTGACCAAGTTGACAAACCCGTCATCGAAGAATTTGGTGGTAGAACAAGTACAAACAAAACCATACAGGCCGACAGCAGGGTAGAAGAACAACAAAGACACTTTGACAAACGGTTCCTCGTTGTCAAGGATGGTGGCTCATTATTCAGGCACGGACCGTTGTGAATTTGTGTGTGCAAACATTTCGTGGCGCTAAGCCCCCCAAGTGCTTTCGATCAACGGAATCCATCGCATGGTCCTGGACACAAATGCAGTAGCAGGTTGGAGGCCATCGCTTCTAGGGTGGAGGTCATGGCAATTACGGTGAAGGTCATCGCTGGTAGGTTGGAGGCCGTCGGTTCAGGGGTGGAGGCCATTGCTATTAGGGAGGGAGTTCCCGGCCGGCCGGAGACTCGCGGGGTGTGAACCCACGTTCTTTGACTTGAGGCTCGGCAAATTCTGGGTGTGTTGAGTGCGAAACCGATCTGGCACATCATCGTTGAGCAGCGAAAAGCTTTCGGCCTGTGATGGCCTGGAAGACGAGTACCTTCTTGGTCTGCCCCTTCTTGGTCTGGCCCTTGGCAGCCTGGCCCTTGGCAGCCTGGCCCTTGGCAGCTGGCTTCTTGGTCTGGCCTGGCTCTTGGCAGCTGGCTTCTTGGCTGGCTCCTTGGTCTTGGCCTTGTTGAGCTGGTCCTGGAGCCAGTCCTGGTGGAGCATTGCACCTCCATGGCGCAGGGACGCCCTCCATGGGAACCCACACTGGTTGCAAGTGCTCTTCCATGCTCCACTCTTCCACTCTTCATGCTGGAGACCCTTCCTCATGAAAATCCAGGACCCACACTGGCACTGGAGCAGGATGTCCCGGCAACTCACTGAACGCTTGCAAGAAGCGCAGGATACTCGTGATTGCAGGCTCGAAACGCAAAATCTAGAGCGCAACGCACTCGCTTGCAGGTTGAGGCAAGAATGCAAGCTGCTTGGTTTATGTGTTGATAGTCAACCCACAAACGAAGGATAGGATCTGACCCGCAAGGCGCCTGCGTCACCCACATGTAGTCTGCAAAACTTGTGGCCTGGAAGAGGCCGATTTTGACAGCCAGTGACGCAGTGGGACTTCAGGATCTTGCAAGTAAGTCCAAACTCCGTCATCAATGTTGTGACACAAGCGGCCACAAATCTTTGCGTTGCCATCAATTCCTAGCCTTTGAAAGTTGCATTTGGAGCAGGAATGCTGTAGCAACCACCGTTCTCGGAAAGCAGCAGAGTCAACATCAATAATATTAGGCGCGCGCTAGGCCTCAAGCTCTCGACGATGCGACGGCCACACTAAAGCTAAAGATTCGGGGCCTAACAAGTGAACAGAGGTGTGCGTGACCCAGCAAGAACTCAGCTCTCGTTCGAGGGCATCTTGGGAGAACTTAAAATCCCGGAGCGGTGCCTGCACCTTGCAAGTCCCTGAAAAGCTGCACCACAGTGCAGAATTGGATCCGAAATTTGTTTCAACGGAGGACGGCTATGCGTGGCTCAGCACGTTTAGTCCTTGATTTGTTTGTGGGACCTTCGAAGAAACGGAACAGTTGCTGCGCTGCAGTCGAAATGAGCACGCGTGAGTGTGAGTGTGAGGCATGAAGGAAAGGCGTGAGGAAGGAAGTGTAGCGCGCACCGGAGGGCACCTCTTGTACCTGTCACGAAATCTGCACTCGAGGTTCACAAAAGTGCTGCAACGAAATCGGCACTTAAGTGCTGCGCCTGCCAGGAAATCGGCACTCGAGGTTCACAAAGTGCTCCGCCTGCAACGAAATCTGCACTTCGAGGTTCACAAAGTGCTGTGCCTGCCGCGAAATCTGCACTTCGAGGCTCACAACGTGCTGTGCCTGCGACGAAATCTGCACTTCGAGGTTCACAAAGTGCTGTGCCTGCCATGAACTCTGCACACCGAGGCTCACAAAGTCCTGCGCTTGTCATGTACTCTGCACTTCGAGGTTCACAACGTGCTGCGCCTGCCACGAAATCTGCACTTTGAGGTTCACAAAGTGCTGCGCCTGTCACGAAATCTGCACTTCGAGGTTCACAAAGTGCTGCCCTTGCTGCGAAATCTGCACTTCGAGGTTCACAAAGTGCTGCGCTGGCACTTCGAGGTTCACAAAGCGCTGCCCCTGCCGCGAAATCTGCACTTCGAGGTTCACAAAGTGCTGCGCCGGCCACGAAATCTGCACCTCGAGTTTCACAAAGTGCTATGCCTGCCACGAATTCGAGGTTCACAAAGTGCTGTGCCTGCCGCGAAATCTGCACTTCGAGGTTCACAATTGCTGCGCCTGCCGGGAACTCTGCACTTTGAGGTTCACAAAGTGCTGTGCCTGTCACGAAATCTGGAAAGTGCTGTGCCTGCCACGAAATCTGCTCTTCGAGGTTCACAAAGCGCTGTGCCTGCCGCGAAATCTGCACTTCGAGGTTCACAAAGTTCTGTGCCTGCCCACTTTGAGGTTCACAAAGTGCTGCGCCTGTCACGAAATCTGCACTTCGAGGTTCACAAAGTGCTGTGCCTGCAATGAGCTCTGCGCGTCAAGGTTCACAATGTGCTGCGCCTGCCACGAAATCGGCAAAGGAGCCACATGTCCAAACGTCATCACTTGTCACGAAATCAGAGCGCCTCGAAGATCACCATGTCCAAAGTGTTGTGGCTGACACGAAATCTGCATTTCGAAGCAAAATCGCTCCGATCCCTTGCGCCTGTCACGAAAAGTCGACTTTGGACCACGAAAACACGGTGTCCCTTGCACCTGCGACGAAAAGTGACCACCATGTGCGAAAATGAGCATGGCACCACAACGAAGGCGCAGTCGCTAGGAGCACCCGCCGCGGGCCCCCAGATTTTGCGAGCCCGCGCCGTCGAAATGCACGTTGACGATTTCGAGAAGCGTGAATGTACTGCAAACAGCAGCGAATTAGCCGGACACGGCCGCACGTCGCAGCGATCTAACAGCTGCCTTTCTATAACCGTGAGAACCGCTAAGTGTGTCCACACTTTTTGGGGAAAACATATTTGCAACTTTTTGTGCGACTTTAAGGTTCAGGGGTCAATCGTGAGCTATTCGCAATCCAGCTTGATCAGCGACTTTTCTCGTTGTCACATTTCTTTCTCGCAGGTGTCCGCGCATTTCTTCAAGTTGAAACTGGCAGTGCGACAATATGTTGAGGAGTTTGCCGCTGTGTCGCCGACCAGTGATCCTCTGACTGGTTCCTTGCCAGTGGACGAAGCCTACAACGGCGAGCTTTGTGGAAATGCGCATGGGTGTTCGCCTGGCATTTGAAGCGCGTCCCCTCGAAAAGAGCTGATGGTTTGGTGGGGGAGGTTGATATGAGCCACGCTGAAGCCGACAAGTACAGGAGATTTCAAAAACTACTCAACCAATCCGCTTGGGCATTCTTGCGCTAGAACAGGTCCAATGAGTTTGCCTGCACCGATGACGAAACTAGCAGATCTAGCCTTGCAATGCAATCTTGGATTGTGGTCTTGCGGAAATTCCAGAAGCACCTCTAATAAACATTGAGTCATCAAACCCATTTTTTGACTACATATCCAGGCTGAAGCCTTATTAATCAATGACATGAGATCAAGAACATAGAGTTAAACTCGAATGTGTTGAGGTGTGCACATGTGTGTCTGAAGCTTAGTCAGTCTACAATAAACACTCTTACCAAAACCACCTGTTTGTACAGGAAAATGGTTGAGTGAGTGTGAGAGTGAGTGAGGGTGTGAATGAAGGTTCACAAAGTGCTGCCCCTTCCGCGAAATCTGCGCCAGCCACGAAATCTGCTCTTCGAGGTTCACAAAGTGCTGCGCCTGCCACGAACTCTGCACTTTGAGGTTCACAAAGTGCTGCGCCTGCCACGAAATCTGCACTTCGAGGTTCCCAAAGTGCTGTGCCTGTCACGAAATCTGCGCTTCGAGGTTCACAAAGTGCTGCGCCTGCCACGAAATCTGCACTTCGAGGTTCCCAAAGTGCTGTGCCTGTCACGAAATCTGCGCTTCGAGGTTCACAAAGTGCTGTGCCTGCCACGAAATCTGCACTTCGAGGTTCACAAAGTGCTGCGCCTGCCACAAAATCTGCACTTCGAGGTTCACAAAGTGCTACGCCTGCCACGAAATCTGCACTTTGAGGTTCACAAAGCGCTGCGCCTGCCACGAAATGTGCACTTCAAGATTCACATGCCGCAGCCCTGCCAAAGCGTTTCGCCGCAAGAACGCTTCCAAAGACAACATCCAGATACCAAAACGCAGCTTTCGCGCGAGATTTCCCCAGATTTTGCGCCCGCAGGCGCTTGAACTTGGCAGTGATGCGGCGACGCCCACCTTCAGTTGAGTTGCAACACCTGATGCATGCAAGGCGACTTGCATTTGAGACTCAGAACAGTGCTCTCCCAATGCTCGGGTAGCTTTGATCTCATCAACAATCCAACCCCGCACCTTCTTCGTGCAAGGTGTGGCGCTGTGCTGGCCTGCGTAGTGGATCAAGGACTCATTGTCAGTGGAAAGCAAATGCAATGCGTAGCTATTTGTCTTCGTGGATTGAATCGTTCATGGCGCTTGAAGGCTGCGCGTCGGTGTAAGTCTCTCAGAGACAGTTCTGCATCAACACTGAGGTTGGGCTGCGCGCGCCAAAGTAAAAGCTCTGGCATCCCTTCAATCACTGCGGCGCGCGTATAGACTGACATGCCGTGTGCAGTCCAAGTGGCGAATGACTGGCAAAGTAATCTGAAACGTGCAAGATGGTGCAAAAACAGACTACTGCAGCTGAATGCCTCTTGCAAGCTCGAGCTCCGCGTGTCTCTGGCCTCGATGCCCACGGTCAGTCTACTCGTGCCACAGACAGGACGGACAGGACAGACAAAACAAATCCCTTCATAAGTCAATCAATGGAAAAATATTGCTTCTTATTTATTTTCTTCCTCTTATTTTAATTCGTTTGTTCTCGCCGGTTCATTTCTTACGGTTACAGCAGTAGCAGTAGCAGTAGCAGTAGCAGTAGTAGTAGTAGTAGTAGTAGTAGTAGTAGTGGTAGTAGTAGTAGTAGTAGCAGTAGCAGTTAGTAGTAGTTAGTAGTAGTTAGTAGTAGTTAGTAGTAGTTAGTAGTAGTTAGTAGTAGCTAGTAGTAGTTAGTGGTAGTAAGTAGTAGTATTTAGTAGTAAGTAGTAGTAAGTAGTAGTAAGTGGTAGTCAGTAGTAGTCGAGGTGTCGCGCATCCGTGACCGGCTAATTCGCTGCTATTTACAGTAAATGAATGAATTTACAGTACATTCATGCCCCTCGAAATCCTCAAAGTGCATTTCGACTGCGCAGGCGCGCAGAATCTGGTGGGCTGGCGCGGATGCTTGTCGCGACTGCGCTCTCGTTGTGGTGCCGCGCAATTTTTCGGGCATGGTGAGCAAGGGAAAGCTCAATGCCTGGCAAATGAACAGGCGTAGTAGCGATGGCCTCCAACCTAGCGATGACAGAAGTGGGGAGGGATCGGGTTTCAACCGAGAACCGCGAACCGGCCAACCGGGACCCCGCCGGCTGAACCCGGGTCAACCGGCTGAACCGGCCAACCGGGTCAGTTGAGGCGGCCAAGGTTGAGCCGGCAAGCCGGAACCAAAACCCGGCCAACCGAGAAACGGTAGTAGTAGTGGTGCGCCGGTTGGGCCGGCGGACGAGTAGGAGGAGCAGTGGTGGTGGGGGTCGACGCTGGAAAAGGTGGGATGCAAACGCACAACCAACTGGCGCAGAACCTACCTGCGACGCCCCTCTCAGCCCTTTCACTACGATTCACCAACCAAAACCATATCCTTTTCGCCCACTTTGTCTAAGAACTTGAAACCCAAGACCAACCCCATCGCGGCCCTCTCGCCTTCAGCGCCCAAGCTCCTGAGTGGTTTTGGCCAGAGACATGGAGAAAAATGGGTGAGGAGGTGGTTTGGATCTGAGGGCAAGAAACACCATCAGGGGCCAGGGGTGCATCAAAAAGCACAAAAGACCACTTGAAACCTGGTTTTCCATGGATTCCCTCCAAACAAGAAGAGGATTCTGGAAGGATGTGCTTCTTTCCAGAAAAAGGATCATCTGACCACATCTCCATCAACACATCAAGGCCATTGCTATTAAGGTTGGAGGCCATCGCTATTGGTGTAGGCCCTTTGTTTGGCCCGGAGGGAGGTGACTGTGGCACTGCCGGCGCTTCTGCCTCGCGCGTCACTCCTTTGCAGCTCCCGGAGCGCCTTGGCCGCCGGATTCGCCTGGAGAGGAGGTCGCAATTCGGGGCCCAAGGACCGATGAAGAGCGTGGGATGGACATTTTCAATTGTGGGTCAGACCAGGTATTGAGACTCCAATGGAAATTTCTCATACCCAACTGGAGCCAATCAGATCCCAACAGCCAACAAACGAACTCACAAGTTAGGCTTCATCTTGGAAAATGATCGGGCATAGATCCATCAACCTGCTTGACTTTGAAGCTTTCTGCTTGCACCAGCAAAGACAGAGTGAGGTCACTCACCCTCCCGACCTGTTACCCCTCGGCCCAGGAGTTCCCATCCTTGGCCGATGAATCCCCTCGAATGGCCACTGTGTACCTTCGCACCAGTGGCCTGGACGACCCTGGAAACGCCCCTCCGGTCGTTGTGAACAGCAGTAATTTTGTTCTGAGATTGGAAGGGAAACGCCCAGAAAAATGCACCCGGCATGTTGCTTGACAGGCCATTCAAGTTGCAGGCCATCGCGAGTAATGTAGTCTCTTGATCGTCTATTTTCATTTCATCTTTTGGTTCGCCCTGAGGTCACCCTTCCCGACGTCGAACACAGCGAGATCCCCTCCTGGTCACCGGCGACGGAGGGGCGGGCCTCAGACGCTCAGACGTCGAACGTTCGGCTTGGCACCCCCAAACGACGGACGGGTGGTGCATCTGGTAAACCAAAATTTACGTCATAGCCTTGATACACAACATGAACGCGGAGACTTTGACCTCCAAAACATCATCTCATAGGGATGGTTTGTCAAGTCTTCCACGCAAACAAAACATATCGTGTTCACAAACAGGGCCTCAGTGTCCTGTTTGTAGTGGGCCAGGGGAAGAGCAGCCAGGTCTCCGGCCACAAAACATGAAGTCTTCCAACTTGTGACATTGGATGTAGCGATCTGAAGAAACCACATTGGATCGTCGAAACCCAATAGCAACCCCACAGCCTCTAACAGAAATGGTTTCACCAACGGAAACCGTTAGCCAAACCACCCCCCCCACACCCGACTCACACCGCGTGTTCTGGAACCTCCGGGGCCGACAGCGGCCCATTCTTCAGGCTTCCGGGCCAAGAAGGACTTGGTGATGCCCACCGTGGCCCAGTTGTTCCTCCCCCTGCTCACGACGTCACATACGAGCGGCCAACAAGTCGATGAGCCACGTCTACCCGAACGGACGTGTTCCAATTGAGGCCCGATGTTCGCTCGAAGAAAGGGAGACGTGATCCAACGGACCAAAGCCAGGAGGTCGTTTCATTCGACACATCTCAGAACACCCAGAGGGGTCTTGGCGGAGCCACTGGAGTTCGGAACTCGTGTCTGACTCAAAAAATCCCTCGGTCCTCGGTCGTTTAAGCACTCTCATCGAATACTCCTCTTCCCCAGCTCTTCTTTGGGCTCTCCACAACACACGAGAACACACACACACACACAACTCTCTGCTGCAACGGCGTTCTTCACTCCTTCAGGGTTTGCTCGAAAAAGATCCTTCGACAAACCGACTGAAGATGAAGTTGTTTAAAGGATCGATCTATGTACAAAGGACAAAGGTTCTCTGAGTGAGGTTCAGAGGTGACGGATCCCCCCAAAAACAAGACCTCGTTTGGGTGCGACACCCAGCAAAAAATGTTCAATACCAAACATCCAACATCGACATACTCCCGTTCTGCCGCAGCCCCACATGTGGGTGTGTATTTAGAATAGGGAAGCTCCCAGGCAACCCTCCGGCAGATTTCGGACGACCAGTCTACACAGCCAGGGCGGAGAAAGCGGGCTCAAAAACACACTCATGTCCCATGTCTCCCTCCCTGAGCCCTGTCACCTCATCTTGCGGGATGGGGTGAGAGCATTCTCAAACCTCGGAGAGCCACCGGAGGACGGACATAAGCTGTCGTCAACGATCTCTTGTTTGAACGGCTTCTTTAAAACCACCCGGGAGAAAAACCCAAACGAAGCCTGAACATGGACCGTTGAAACACTCTTTTCCTCTACTACCCGACGTGGTTTTCAAGTTTCATGATAATCTTCCCAAAGCTTATATATATATATATATGTCTTTGAAAAGATCAACACACCCCCAATCGTCGACCGTTTTCATGTGCACCGCCGGGTGGGCATGTTGCTCCATCTTCCCTCCCAACGAAACAAAGACCAAAAGGTCCCCACCAGACCTCCCTCTGCCTCACCAGACTCCAAAACAGAGAGAGACTCCTTTTCCGGCCGAGCGGCCATTGGTAGCCAAGGACTTGAGAGGCTGTGGGCCGCTTGGTCACGTCCTTGTTGAGCCTCGGCCACCAACACACCGCTTAGAGCGGGACGTGAGACGGGCGTTCTCTTTCGGAGCGGAGCACACCGACCCCTCTCACCGACCGGCTGAAACGGCCGAGGTTGGTGAAAGGGACGGCAGAAGCCGAGTGGGTGGCTTTCTTTGATGGTGACTTGAGGCCCAAGTGACTTCTCTCATTGACTGAAGGGGTCCAAGGGAAGAATGAAAACGAAGACAAGCCAGGTTTTCTTCCTGGGCAGTATCGACAAAGGAGATCAACCCCCAGGTCTTTGAACTTCAAATCGGTTGCGACTTCCACACGTCGCGGCTTTCACATCTCGCAGATATGACGACGCCCCGTTCATCTCGCAGCCGGTGACAGCCCAATCGGAGTCAAGACCTCCCAGCCCAATTTTTCAGACACATGAGACACATGGGATTTCAATCCACATGGCACAGGGAGGTACGTACAAAACGAACAAACACACACACACACACACTTATAGAAATGCGTACTGACTTGAAAGCGATTTGCCACACGCCGGCCTAGGTTACCATTTCCTAAGAGTGCAAGTAAGAACCACCGGAGCCTGGAGGTCTTCAAAAGGAGAGAGGTCCAAAAGCTCAAGTCGAGATCGAGACGACAGGATGATGTCGTACGTTCATGTCTGCCGCATGCACTAGCCCTTTACGGAAAATTAAAAGTTGATGCAGGCACGTCCAACTGGCTTCACTGGTACCTTCGTTGGACACAGTCCCAGTGAAATGCTGTGTCCCCCTGCTAAGGGAAAATTCAAGCGGTAAAACAATCCAAACGGAACCTCGTGACTCCAGAGGGTACACACACACACACACGATGCAAACGATGCACTCCATGTGGAACGAGATGTGACCAAGAAGCAACCAAAGAGTCAACCATCCGTTTTGGTGTTGACCAGACCATGGGTCTGCCAACGACACACATGGTCTGCACCAGTTGAAGATGAAGCACATCAATCAGGACATGAAACAGGTGATTTATTGCTCATCGAGAATCGGAAGCAGCAGACCTCACAACAGAGCTTTATGTCAAAACTTCTGTCGACTGGAAACCAAACCCGGTTTCTTTCAACCACCCTGGTGTAGAAGAACACTGGACGAGCCAAGAAAATCAAGGTTTCACATCACAGCTTTCACACGAACAGCACAGCTTTTGGCTTTTTTCCACTGCTTTCCGCTGCTCTGAGGATCGAAACGAGGTCTTGTTCCGCGGCTCACCGATGCAGCTGATCACCGATGCTTTTCTCGGTCTGGTGCCACGAGTGACTGGGTGTGTCCTGATCATGCTCCGACACAAAAGGCGAACAGAAACTATCAGCTTGATCTGGTTGGTGAAGTCTGTCCTCCAGATACCCCTCAGAGATACACCATGTATTGTATGTTATTCAATAAAGCTTCCCTTTGCTTCCAGCTAGCAAGCAAAGGGCTCCGTTTTGCAGAAAGACCCACAGTTCGCAAATTCTGCTAAAGGCAGAAGTGGGTTTAGGCAATCTTTAAAGTGCATTTATTCAAAGTTTCCCATGAATGCCAAAATAGCTGGTGCATGGATGTTCGATTCCTCCCAACTAGCCAATAGGTTTCGATTTCTCACCAATTGACCCTCTCTTGACTTTGCTCCTCAGAATGAATGTCGCTGTGAAGAAATAGACACGATTTCCAACACATTTCTATTAGGGTATACTAGGACACATATAATAGGGTATATTAGGGTATAGAAATATTTCAACACATTTCATTTCAACAATAGTGGCATTTTTCGTTACTTTTTCATCCGTTGAGGTCACTATTGTACTATCCAGACTATCCCACATCACTGAGTAACAGCTCGTGCTGTGTTCCCTTCTAATGGCTTCACTTGGTCCTGTAGTGCAGCGACTTTTCGAGTAACCACGTACAATGCCTTGCTTTTGGGACTTTCAGACGCATACGGCAAGTTTGCAGGTTACCTGGTAGATGCATCCTGTAGCTCTACTTCTCCCAACGCTAACATTACGCTCATTCATGACCTTTCTGCGTTTGAACAACCTGTCTCGGTTTCTGGGGGATTTCTTGAGGATTCCTAAGTTGCAAACATTGGACATTCTCAGCTCAAGTTAGTTGGCTCTCCTGTCATACTCTCCAAACGACACACCCGACATCGCGAGGATGTCTCATCGCCGCAGCCGGTAGGCCACATAAGACCCTCCAGCGATAGCAGCTGCCGCAGCAGTGAAGAGGCTGAGCCAACAAAGGGCTGAGATTCCTGAGATGCCAAGAGAGGAATAGTGACCAAACATGGGGTACCCATCTTGGATAGTCCAACTAGTTCATGAAAAACCTGTGTTGGTGGCTCTCAAAGTTGGAAACTCTCCAACGGAATTTGCTCCAAGGAATACGGAACTAAAACAACCGAAAGGACATGAAATTGGGTTCAACGCCCCGTGGCTTCAAAAAGGGCCATGTAGGTTACACCCCGGTACCAGAACCCGGTTCACCTCTAGCCGATGCTGGGGGTTCGTCCCCCTGGCCTTCCCAAACAAACGTCTTGAACTCGATGTTTCTCGCCACGATTTCCCACCCTTCCCACTTACTCCGGGAATCCCTTACAAGAACACGTCTTGCCCCTTCTTCCATCTGTTCGTACCATGTTGTGCTGAAACATCCATTCCCCCAAAGAGGTGACCTGCACACCTGCGGGGCCTCGGCCCCTCCTTCCCGTCCTCATCCAGGTCTCCCTCCGCCTCCGGCACCGGCGCTTTCCGCCGCGCGCGCCGCGCCGCGCGCTCGGCCACCGGGTCCGGCTCCGGCTCCGGGGTGCCTCGGGGCGGTCATAACGTAAGGCCAGGAGCTACGTTCGGTTCGCGTCCGATTGCTCCGTTCGTAGCGAACCTTGTCATTTACGAATGGTTTACATGGTCTAAAACCTCTTCCAAGGCCCTGGAAAACTGATGTTGAACCTGGTTTAAGATGATCATGCCATCTGATAGTCAGAGAATCAAATAGTTTGTCTTTCCGATCTGATAGGGATTACATTCCGAATCTAATCCCGCACCACCAGAGACTTCCAAGGTATACGGTATACGATCTATCGAGATACCGAGAACCACCCAACCAGGGCATTCCCATGGATTCCCTCTTCATTCTGCGGGCTTCAAGCCAATTCATGCCCTTTCAATCCCTTTCCGACCTCCTTCCACTCCAATCCATACCCTCCACCCTTTTTTGATTTATTATCCACTCTCCAATCCAACTGAATTTTTCTTCAGATCGTCCGTCAGACCGACTCGTTAGACCTCACCGACCCTCCCTCCGGCCTTTTCCGTCGGCCTTTCCCACCGAAGGCGCTTTCGATGATCTGCAGCTTGCTCCGGAGCTCCTCCAACTCCGCCGTGCCGCGGAGCCCCTCGGGCGCCTCGCCCTTGGCGGCCTCGAAGACCTCCTTCATGAGCTCCTCACCAAACCTCGAGCACGGGCACTGGAGAACGGCGAGTGGCGCAAAGGGTGGAAAACAGGTAGAAAAACATGTAGGACACTCCTTGTTTGCTTGTTTGTTTCTTTCATTTTGTGGTTGATACATGGTTTAGTAATGTTTAAGAAGCATATTCTTCGTTCCTTCTTGCTATTCTTAATATGCCATGAATGCCATCTGCACAGGATTACCATTGGTGAACTATTGGTGAAATCCCGAATCCTTGCGGTACCTGACAGCAAGAATCGGCGAGTACCCAGAACACTTTGGACCTGTTCAGAACACGTACGTCCGGGAGTTCATGGTTCAAACACCCTTTAAGGTGCTCGAACAAACCCAGCTTGCCTGGGATCAGCTCCAATGAACAACATACCACGCACAAAAAACACTAGAAGGTTGATGTACCACTCCAACAAGAGATTACAAAGCACCTATACGACACTTATTGGCTTTTGATAAGGAATCGTCCTGGCTCGAAGAACATCAACCTCCGAATCCCACCACATACCCACACACACACACACACTTACTTGAAGTCGCGTTCATCCTCCTCACCCTGCCCTCTTCACCCCGCCCACCCGCAGCCTGTTCTGCACTTTGAAGATGGCGGTCTCAAACTTCACCTCCGCGCGCACCGAGTGCCATGAGGGACGGTGGACGAGGGGGGCAGGAGCATGGCACCTGTTTTCCCCCAATTAGCCTCCTCTTGACATGCGGCGGAAAGACACATTTCTTATCAAGTCAACTCAGTTGGTTGCTGCCAATCCCCAAGACCACCCCAAAACCGCCAGAAAACCTTCCTTCCATCCAGGGTTTCCCTCGCGCCACCGTCGACGCGCCCGGACCGCGCCGTCTACCCGCCTGGGCCATGACCTTCTGCTGCTGCGCCTCCTCGTTGTCCATGGCGTCGATCTCCGGGGGCCGCTCCGACGGCAAGGCCTTGATCACCTGGGCGATGGGCCGCCCCCGGTGGCCCGTGGTGAGCGGCGCTGGCCCGTTTGGAAAACCAAAGAAGACCCAAACAGCAGATCATCCTATCACGGAATGTCTAAGTCTGTCTGTGCTTTGTGGTTTGCGGCAGAGTCTTTGGTGGGCTTGTACTTCTTGTGGCCATGGTCAGAGAGTGCTGGCGTAACGGGGAAGACTACAGCATCGGGGAGCCTCGATCTATCAAAAAGACCAAGCAAAGACCTTGGAGTCAAATTTATATCAACCAGCACCACGGAAAGGGTGTCCATTAATAATCATTAATAGCCCCTTAGAGGTTAAGGGGTGTCCATTAACCCCTTGGGGGTCCTGGAATGAACATGTCCATTTTTACACCTTCCATCTTCACCCCCAAAGACCCACACCGCCGCCGTGTTCGTTCCTCGCCTCCTTGGCGCACAGGAGCAGCTGTTCCGCCTTGCTGAGCTGCTGCACCGACGCGTCCTGCGAGTTGTCCAAGGTGCCCTGCGCGAGGAGAGTCGGCGGCGAAGCTGACGGAGAAAGGGTGGGAGGGTGGAGCGTGGTGGGTGGAAAGGAAGTGGATCTCATCCACTTGGACCGTGGTGGGGGTGGATAAGAGAAATTCGGGGAGCCTGAATCACAGATCTCTCATGATGTATATTGTACCATATTGTACCTTGGAGTTTGTAGCAAGCTCAGGTTGTCTGACCAAAAACCTTCCTTTGCCCTCGGATCGCCGAATCGTTGCTTCAACTCACTGCTGCAAACGCCTCCGCAGTGGTAGACCGAGAGCAGTCGACCCGCTTTCTGGAAGACGAATCGCTTGACCAACCACTTGACCAAGCCAAGGTGGCCACCATTCCAGTGCCGAAAAGGGTCTTGGGTAGAGCCGATGCCGAACACGTGCGGTCACCGAGCCGAGCTCGCCAATTCGTCCCTTGACGATCTGCTCGGATCGAACATGGTTTCTCGTCACGACGCCACACGCGGGCAACGCCAAGGATGCGATCGCACGGAGCAAGCTGGGCAGCTTCAGCTGCTTCTGCTGGACACGTTCCGAGATCTGTGCGAAAGGATGAAGTGGGCCTTGACACTCCTTTGCATCTTGGCTTTTGGGCGGGCACCATAGCAACGGAACCTCTCCTCTGTATCTAGGACCTGACAATGGCCACCGTTCAAATCGGTGACTGCTGTCCAGAGTGAACAGCTCTGGCAGTATGACCTCACGTTCCTCCTGGTCGGTGGTTTAGTGGTTCGTACTTCAAGTGGATTGGGTATCATTCCCGAACTTCTCAGCTGGAGCTATCTAGACCTACGCAAAGCAAACTCCCTCCTTCTACAAGGTCTTCGGGGTTTGGCGTCCGCAGGCCACAGCCCACGAGCGTCCTTTCAAGGGGGACCCTTTGAAGACTATCCCGACTCTTCCGATGTTGAGAGCTTGGTGCCCCTTTTTGCTTCCTTGAAGAAGTGCTCGAACTACTGATTGGGTGTCTAGATTTTTATGGAAACTCAACTTCAAAGCATCATGGCCGCAACAACAATCTTCCAATTTCCACTGCAGCCATTGGTCCCGAAGGGAGGACGACCTGAGTGGCTCGTGGAGAAATCCCATGCGATTCGTGTTCAGCAACGCGTGTTCTGCCCGTAGAGAAGCCGAAGGGGCCAAAGCATGACATCCAGCTTCCAGCTGCCTTTTGGACCAAAAGACCCCCCAAGATCGGTGAAAGTTTGACCTGCTTTCAGACGAGACATGGTCAGTCACCCTCATCCCGCCGAGATCGTCAGGAGAATGATGTGTTTGTGGGACATTGCCCTGTCCGCTTGTAGTGTTCAGGGATTCCGTTTAGCCTGATGGAAGCTTCCAGGAACCGTGGGAATGCGCCGTTTGTTGCGCATGTTGCTCAGTCCACGCGGAGGCGAAGCCAAGTGGTCAAGCAGGCCGTGCTTAAAATTCTTCATCCTGGTCACGGCTCCTCCATAGGATGCCATGCAGCGCAATGAGAAATCCACAACCATACACAAGTGAAATGAGAAATCCTTCCAAATCTGACTACCAAATCAATCACAAACATCAAACATCTCCTTGAAACCCAAACTCCTTCCCCGCCGGGATCTCACATCACGACGAAGACGACTACTCCACCACGATCGACGATCAGTGATCGGCCTTGGCCATTTTGCAGTAGCCTTCTCCGCCGAAGGTCTCGGGTCTTTCCAACTTCATGTAAGGACAACCTGAGCTTTGTCCAAGGCATTCGGCATTCGGCCTTCCGGGCCAAAGGTTCGTCAGGGAAAGTGATTCGCAGTTCCAACCAGGTAGATGACCCTTCAGGAACCTTGCAGAATTCCACATGTTCTCATCAGCACGGGACACTCGCGCGAAACCGTGCGAGGCCGTTGTAGGGTTCCCTTCAGGGTTCCAGCCGGCTCTGTGGTGGAGTCTGCAGTCCCAGTGGCACAAATGCAAGCCTTCGTCGTCCACCTTTGTGATGTAAGGCACCGGCGGTGGTGGCGGCATGGTGACCGGAATGTCCTCCATCACCACCTGCGTCTGAGGTCGTTCCGCCGAATTCGCGCGGAGGGGAACTGACCCAGGCGTCTTGGGAGACCACGGACATCGGTGACTGTAGACGGGTTGGTGAATGAAGGCCTTTCCTTATTCCGTATGTTTTTCTCTTTGCTTCTTTTTTGGACTTGTCAACCCTTAACTCAGAAGACTTCTTCAACAAGATTGCGCTGCAAATGACCTTGCAGGTGAGATGATCCTCTCTCCGAGAATAACATCTTGTGAATGATTGGACAGTATCTGACTTCCAAGCCGTTTTGATCTGGAACATGAAGGTGAACTGATTTTTTTCACCTGTTTTTGTTTAGTTGGAAAACCACTCCCCAAAGAACGGTTTTGCAGATTGATCCACTGACTGGACCGGGTATTTTCCTTTGACACAGGGAAAGACGAACATTCCCTCCCCCTGAATGAACCACTACGTACGCAGCCTAGCATCGAAACGCAGAAGTCTCTCCAAAAGTCCCTCCGCCCCAGGGAAAATATCGTAGCTGGTGCAGCAGCACTCCCACGTGTTCCACTCAAAATTCCCGAGTAGCCACAGATCCCAGACATGTGGATCTTTTCTTTTCAATACGGGATAATCACGGCCACCTCCAACCACGGCAGGATGGGTTTTTAGAGAGCCACGGAACCACCCCGTTTCCCTGCCCAAAACCAACGCAAAGCGTGACTGACACCTCGTTCCCTTCTCTTTGGTCTCTTCATTCTTAGGGAACCAACGGATCACCTGTGACATCCGCTGTTTCCACTTACCAAAAGCCCGCCATGAACACAAACCCACAAACGGCCCAGGGCGCACGTCCCAGCGCTACGCGCGATGCACCTGGATGTCCAAATGCATGGGGCTCTGTGAGGCGTCGACCCAAAATCGACCCATGATGGACCGGCCGAGCACTTGCACACGCACCTGGCGGCGGTTGCGGACGGACGCGCGTCCTAAGCAGAGCATGCGGACTGGATCAGCTTGATTTGCATGGTTTTCAGATGATACAGAAGGTTCGGATGTTCCTCCAATTTTTCTCTCCACTTGTTCATTTCTTCAAACGAGCTGGACCAGCGGTTGAGGCCAGTCCAACTTGCTTTCTTACTTGCCGACATATTGACAGACGATGCCCTGTAGACGGCGCTCATGTGCAAATCGTCTCTAGATTGAAACCTCCCTCCACATACCTGCCCCTTGTCCCCAAAGGATAAGGACCAACGCTTCTTGGGACTCAATACGGAACAATACGAGTTGGGTACGGTTGGTTTCGTTGCGGAGGTCCCGGCGCGCGTCATCGTCGTTGGCTTCGTGGGTCCTAACCGCTTCGTCGGACCTTTTAGCATCGATGGGTTGAGCACCAAAGGTGGAAACGAAAGAAACGACGGCTGACCGCCTTCGTCCTTGGCAACCAAAACGTCTCATCCTTTGGCCGTCCGGGTAACATCATTGTCCACATTGTGAGGCATTGGCCACCAAATCGATGGCCTGACTCAGGATGAGTTCGGAGATCACCTCCTTTTGAATTCACCCCTGGAGTGGTCCCACATCGACCCAGGTCCTCATCGTCAACCGGAAGTCCCTCGCTCATCGATGCATCAACGGACCCCCGCCTCGCGAGAGTTCAAAAACTCGATCTCCTGCTCATAGCCTCGGCGAGATGGGACACCCGGGAAACACCAGAGTGCGGGTAGTGAGATGAAGAAAAAAGGATGGAAAAACACACACACACACACATGGAACAAACCAATTCAACCCACCCGATTTCTTGGTCTTCAGACACCAGGGATTTCACGGTTTTCTCCCCACGGGTGGAACTCGGAGATCCCAACGGTGGATGTCCTTCTCCCGAAGGAAGGGGAGGGGCAAAGGAACGGGACGTTGTACATGCGTACATGCTCGTACCGACCGAACTTGGTGGTACAGGTCAATACCAACAAATAGTAAAAGGCGACTTGCAGAGAGACAGTCCAAGCGGGGATGGCATTTCCCCGACCAGCCCAGCCCGTGAAGCTGACGGAAGGTTTCTGTACCCGCATGGCGCTAAGACTGAGTGAGGCAACTTGCCTCCCCGTCCAGGAAAGATGAAGTTACACTTGTGCGGTGTCCAAGCACGGCTTCCAACTTCGGGCTGCAAGCTCCTTTGGGAGGGACTCCTCCAGCAATTTCGAATCACGGTCACCATTTTCTTCTAAGACACCCAGCGCTTGCTGGGAGAACACGCAAAGCATTCCAAATATATTTTAGCCAATCAAAGGTATTTCCCTTGGCGAAAGGTGTTCCCAACCCGGTACTTTTTGAGCTCCCCCGTTCGTAGCGTCCTTGTTCCTAGTAGTAAGGCCAGGAGCCCTGTTCTTCCACAGTCCAGAAACCACAGACTTTCCGTCCCTCGAACATCTTGACACGCGACTGTCACAGACTTGCAGGCCAAGCCACCTCCCAAGGCCTCTGTCACTTTCCCATGCCAACAGCCCTGCAGTTGGCAGATCAGCCAACGATCTTTCGCCTAGGTGCTGCTGGTTGCTTCAAAGCGGCCCTTTTCTTTGGGCCGAAGCAGAATTCACCACAGGCTTCTCTTGCTCTGATGTTTTCTGATTGTCGAAACCCTAAACCCAAAGAACACCTTTGGAGTTCCTCTCAAACCGCCAATCCAGCCATGTCGTGAACCATACAACCACCGAACCCATAAGCGCTTTTCAGGCGATGGAGTTTGGCTTTCGCTGTGGTTTCAAACCCCACCCTCAAACCTGTCGCAGCCTCGAACAGGTCACTTGTGGTGATTGGTTGGAGGGTTGTGGCTGATACATATCCGGCGACTGAGCATATGGCCCAAAATGATGTTTTCGACGCTTAACACACATAAAAAACTCACTCCGGACATTCTTTGTTGTCTTTCCTTTCCCTAGACTTCCAAAGACCATCAAAAGAAAGGTTGACCTGGTTTGTAGTGTGAAGTCCTTAGTATGGGTTGTTCGCTAAGGGTCAAGTGTCAAGGCTATTCAATCCATGGTGGGCCAAGATTCCATTCTCAACCTTTCCACACCACAATTTTAGCAACGCAGATCCTTGGTTAGCCAAAAACCAACCCGTCCACCATCGCCTGAGGCGCTGGAAACCCAGTCCATCCCGACGCCTTCCGCCTCGCCTCATGGCTGGTCTTCTGCAGCGCTGCGGCATCGTCTTGGGAACACTTCCTCGGGCGGCTCCCGCGCGCAGGGAGTTAGTTGGTTCGGTCCGGTAACGCGAGCCCTCTTTTTTGGGCAAAACATGAAGGACCCAGGGATGGCTTGCACAGTCCCAAATGGAGGTGAATCAATTGTGGGGCTCAACGTTTACAAAAGATTCAACAAAACCTGCCCTCCGAAAGCTTCAGGATCCCGGGAACCAAGGTGTGCTGTGCACCAAATCCTCTGAGAGATCACTTCGTCGTCGTCCAGCGTCTATTTATATGCAACATGGATGGTTGCGGCAAAGTGCCTGTGAGCCACGCGGGTCCTGGTACTGCAGGCACGTTAACATAATCTGTAAACCGGGCAACACTTGGCTGTGGTTGAATGCGGGCCAACATGAAGCAGGAATGGGCCCCCGACCAAAGCAATCTATGAGCGAACTTCCGACCATGCGAATCTAACTATGGCGAAACGGGTGCCCCCGAAGCCTCTGGCAAATCGAATCACGAGTAGATTTGCCAGAGTCCATGAGGTCCATATTTTGAAGGATTTCCTACATGAAAACACGCACGTACCGAACAACATCTCAAGCTATAGCAGGCTGTGAGGGGATGGTCATGGTCGGTGCTGTTCCTCTTCAGATTCTTTGGAAACACTTACACCTCTGCCAGATTCAAGAGGTCTTCCATCGGCCCAGCGTCGTGGTGCCCTGCTCCAAAATGGCGAAAGCCTCTTCCCAGCGCTTCAACTCTTGTAGAGCTGCAGCTTGTCGGGAATATCCTTGGTCAAAGCCGAAGACTACCTGCGCGTTTTTACATGCCTATGAATCCTTGTTGGAAGTCTTGCAGGTGAAGGTGACTGGTTAACTTGACTCTGCTACAATATGAAAACAAGAACCCTTCCTTTACACTGCAGGTGTTGTTGCCTGTCTATATTTTCGAATCTCTGTCAGGCAGAAAGGGCATGTCTCTACAGCAAAATCATGGGCCTCACAAGAAGGCCGCGTGTTGCCGATGGCGATGAACACCTGCAGCTGTCGCTGTAGTTTGGACACGGCAGAGAGGCGTCAATCTGCTTACGTCTCGGTGTTGCTGAGCGCTGATAGACGCCAACACCACACAACTGCAGAGTACCGAGGATTTGTGTTTTCATCTGCTGGACACGTGCAAGTCTGTGTTGCTGCCTTCGACACCCTTGCCCTGCATTTCCAGTCCTGTCCTCGACCCCAGCGTGGTTGTACTCAGGTCGTCTAGATCTGGCGCATGGATCCAGTCTGGCGTAAGGCTGTTTCAATGGAGCCATTGCAAATCATGATGTGGAATGGAAATCCATTATCTTCCACATAAAGGAGCTCCCATGTCTTCTTGAGCGAACTAGCAGATCTGCTGAAAATTCTGGCGCTCCAAACGAAGCTGTTGGATACGCGTGCTAAGCTTGCTTAAAGCCTCCTCATGTGTAGCATCGGGTCTATGCTTTCCTTCTAGGGCTCGATACAGCTGCCGCATCATCAGACCAAAGGCAGATGACGCAAGCGCCAGGCAGTATGATGATAGAACCGGACTTGACTAAGAACGTGCTCGTAAGTGACTGCTAGCTGCGCATTCTGAACAACTCCCTGGAAGTCAGTACGCTGAGTTTGTCAATTCTATGAAAAGACTTGCAAAGGCCGTCGGCAGAAGCTCGCGGGCCCTGGAAGCGATCTTGACCAAAAGAAAGTCGGCGCGCGATACGGGCAAACTGGGGTGCACTGGAAGCATTGTCCATCAAGTGTAACTTGAAATAATTCCTTCTTGCTCACATTCACCTTTTCGCTGTGGTTCAAAAGTGCCTGAGTTCATTCAACAACCTCACTATAGAACACCCCCCAATTTGATGTCCAACCAGGGTACCAGGCAAGTCATTTGAATAGACCGCCCAAACTGGGAACCGCGTCCCACAAGCTCCAGACAACTTTTTGTCAATGGGGGTGAACCCCGCCTCGGCCGATCCTTCTCTCCAAGCACTTCCGCGTCCCACCCACCGCTGGTCAGAACGTGTCGGGCCATGTTGCGTTGATGGTCAGCACTTCGGGACACTGACAGTGATGCCCAAGGTTCCTTCGCATCCAACGGCAGAGTTGTCCCTATTGAAAAAACGATCCGCCTTTCCTGCTACAACGTTTTGGAAAATTAGAAGTTGTTCCGTTGTTCTCTTAATTTGAACTCGGAGCCAGCGAGCAAAGACCTCAGCAGATGTCCGTCACGGCGGCGGAGACGAACTGCGTCGCTTGCTCAAGGGCACTCGCGTGGACGGGTACAGGGCCGATCGCAGAGCCGCCCTGCTTTCTGACCTTGCTTCACGACATCGATTGTAGCTTGCGCCGTCGGAACCCCTGATGCTCGCCGACGGTACGAAGGTGGTGTGCAAGTCATATGTTAGCACTCGCAAGCGGAGCGAGTCCCCGCAGCGGCAGGCAAAGCGGAGCGTTGCCGCACCTCACGAAGCGAGGCCTCAGCCAAGGACGGGCCAGATCCGCCGACCGTCTGATCAGCCTACGCTGGCAAAACAGTCCCAAGAGATGATGCAGAGCCGAGGCTGTAGAGGCTGGCCAAGGCATCAATTTGCCTGTGGTGAGTGACCTGTATGGATGAACATGAAAACCCACAAACAGTCTCCAACTCAGCCTTCAACAAACAAGGGGTGACTGCAACTCCTCCACGTCAGTCCAAACATTTTGGCCTCCAACGGTCAAACGGACAGGAAGCTGAACACCCAAAACCAAAACAACTGACTGGGGTGATATATTCGGCAGCATCCGAGAGCTCAGTGAGCCAGGTCAAAAGCGCCATGGCATATGTGGCACCAAACTCATGGAAAAACAAATTCGTGGAAAAAGGGGAGCCGGAGCCAATGGAATGGAATCCCGATAGTCACCGGCGTTCACAAGACAGTCCCCCGCCATCCGAACTCACAGGCTCAGGCTGTTCAGCGTGGTCACGATCAAGGCTTTTTTGTGCAAGCGCCAGAAGAAATCGCTGGTAGCTTGAGCTCAGAGCAATGTCGGTCATATAGAGCACAGGCAGCGTGGTAGAGCTTCAGGTGGCAGCTGTGTCGGCCACTTGATTCCAATGAGCCATCCATGCACCATGAGAGCTGTCCTGCAGGGTTTCGTCAAGAGCCATGACCTTAGTAATTCGAAGGGAGTGCAAAATGCTTTTAAAGGCCTTGGTTCGTCTTGGTTCAACCAGGTGTCAGGCACCTGGCGCAGTCGCGTGACTGTTCCCAGACTGTTGACCACGTACTCCGAATCACACCAGACATGAATGGCAATCAGAAATTCGCAAGCCTAGCAAATGGCCTTGCAGACCGCATACAATTCAGCGCGATCGTTATGCTGCCAGACACCGGGCAAAATGTCAGAGGCTACCACAGCTTCTGCATCCGATGACACAACTGCACATGCTGCGAGTGACGTGTCCGGTGTAGTCGGCCAGTGACAAGTACCATCAGAAAACAGATTATGCTCATGTGTGGAGGTAGGATGAACATGCCAGGAGTGCACGTGCTCCCGGCTCCAAGCATACAAAGCTCTGTTGACCGGTGTCCAGCCATGGTGCGAGAGAGCCACCGGAACTGAATCCCAATGTTCAACACAACATGTGTGATGCAGCCGTGCACGGTCATAATATGGACAATGCAATGCACGATGCTGCAACGAATCAGGGGCAGCACAATGTGGAGTGTAGGGAGGATCGAACTTGGACTTAAAGGAATCCAACTAGGCCGTACCACCCCGGATACAAGCTAAAAGTTCAGCCTCGGTGCGCCCAATACCGGGCATCTGCTGCGGCAGACCAACTCCGCTGCAACACGCTGCGCCCACACCTCTTTGAGCAGCCACGTTAAGGCCTTGCGGTCCAAGAAGTGGAGATCAAAGGTCAGTCCGTGATGCGCATAAAGAACCAAATCAGCAGAAATGCTCCAACCAAACATGTCACAGTATCGAAACAACTTGCCAAGTGGTCCTGCAGCGCGCGTGGGCAAACCCGACTCAACAAAAGCCCGCAAGCCTGGTCTCCTCCTTGAGACTCCAACGCTGCCCTTTGCACAAGTTCCAAGACAAACGACAATGTTTTATGGGAACGTTGTCGTTTACTTCTAAAGCATGTCGCATGCTCGCATACATTGTAATGGCACGCAGTGCCATTTCTCACGCCAATGTGTCGTGTGAGTGATAGAGTTGTCCTGATGATATTGGATGTTGCCTATAAAGCTACACACCAATGGCAAAAAGATGCTTTGCGCTATGTACGGTGGCGTTTTCGTGTCACGGGGTCGTTTTCACGCTACGGTGTTGTTTTTTGGCACGGGGTCGTGTTAATACCACGTGGCGTTTTCGCGCAAACGCGCCGTTTGAGTTAAAGTTGTCCAACATGTGGACGGGTAACGTTGTGAATGTCTTGTGTAGAACCTATAGGTAGCACACTGCAATGTAACCACTTTGCACTCATGCCGCTTTCGTGTCACTTGGTCGTTTTCACGCTACGGTGGCGTTTTCTTGCCACGGGGTCGTTTTCATGATACGGTGGCGTTTTCGTGCCGCAGGGTCGTTTTCATGCTACGGTGGCGTTTTTACAGCTGAAAACATATTGGGCTGATAACCTTGTTGTGTGACCTATAGGAGAAAGATACTGCAAAAACACAAGCTTTGCTTTGCATTGGTGGCGTTTTCGTGCCACACGTCGTTTTCGTGATCTAGTGTCGTTTTTCGCCGTGTCGTGTCGTTTGAACTTCTGCTTGCAGCATCTTTATTTGTGGCACACCACATGGGAGGTGTCGCGATGGAGGCCTTTTTCTTTTGCAACACAAAGCTGACTTAGCTCAGAAGGTATTCTTCTAGTTTCTGCAGTGTTTGCATCTGTGCCTTGTGCCTCACGATGGAGGTTGAACGCAAACATCTTTCATACTAGGGACTTTACACATCACGTGTTAGGCCTCAAAGAATGGATTGGAACCTTTACAAAAAGTATGACTCACCAGTTAAAGACCTTTAAGCGTCAACAATGTTCTTAAAACAGGTTGCACAGACTTCCAACTTTGTTCCTTAGCTCACCGTCCCTTGAGCGTGTGGCAATGGGCCGGCCATTGCTTTTTCCACAAGGCGAGGTTGGTCGCCACGCGCTTCAGACCCCTACAGGAACTCAGGCTCCAGGAAACCCTTTGCGTTGAAGGTTTGAAGAAAACATAACAACGCAACAAGTGAGGTTTCTGTTCAGGCGTCGACCTTAAGTTCCTGCTTCTTATATTCATGAAGACACATGGCAAGTGTGAGAAAATATCTCTGGTATACTCGTGCTGTACATGAGCGACCGTGACATTTAACTGCCACTGCCTTTATCTTTCCAAGAAATGACTCCTCCTGGAAGGTATGAAAGAGGTTTGCGTTCAACCTCCATCGTGACACCTCCCATGCGGTGTGCCACAAATAATGATGTTTGCATCTAATTTTGTACATCATCACTCTTCTTTTGAAGTAGTGGTCAGCCAACCAAGCAAATCTGACCAGATGCATGTGGAGGCAGTGCGATGCTTCCTTGGCCTCATCTTCAGAGAGGACAAGGCCGCCACGGTCGAACACTGCGATGCACCGTTGGAGGTTGTATGCTGTGTACGCCAGCATATTGAGCAATTCGTCCTGGGGCAATGGTCTGAGGAGACAGTGTTTTTTGTTTAATCATGGGAAGAAGGCCAATTGAATTCTATCGGTGTGTAAAAGAAACATCGCAACAAACATCTTAGAGGGCTCCTCTGGCGCAGCATCAGCCGCACTTTGTGACTCCACAGCTAGCCACCACAACGAAACCTTTACATGGGCGGCCTTGAATCTTGAAGACAACTCTGCATAGTCGTCGTCGCCATTCAGGGCTGTGCTACAAAGATGGGGCTTTGTAGGCAGTGAAATCCTTGGTTGAAGCAGGGGGCTAGAATGAACTTGGTCAAGCCACTAACCCCAAAAGGTATGAACCGAAACACACTCAAAGCACGATTGATAACTAGACTAAGTAGCTTGTGCTCTTTGCATTTGGCCCGGATGCGATGTTCAATATGACACAGGATGTCATCTAATTGGGTGAGACCCGTGTCTCTGTAGACGCCACATTCAACCAAGGTTTTCAACCCACTCGCAAAGAAATCACGGCCAGTGCCCAAATACATATTATGTAAGAAGTCATAGCTCATGCACTCAATCTGAAAGCCCTCCATGCACAACCAGGGGCTCAAAGACAACCTTTCCCGGAGCACGTACCCTGGGTGGTCAATCAGTGTGAGGTCCCAAGCTTTGGTTGGAGAGAAGTTTTTGTAGTGCATTTCCACAGGACAACCTTTCCCCTGGCTCGCCAAGCACCGGTCGCACATCCTTGGATCCACAAGATATTGTGTCCAATTCAATGTATACATTCTGTCCAACCAAACATGAGCAGAACTTAGAAAAACAAAGACTCTGTTCTTTCCTAGCATCTGGTTGCATTGGTAATACCGGGGAAAATGGTGCAGTTGCGCCCTTGCTTTGAGGTCGGCCTTCATGGCAAAGAAACATGCCCTGAGCATGGAATAGCAAACCAACACACCCAGCCCAGCACACCCTCTCAGAGTTCTATTTTTCTTTCATTCAAGAAGGAATCAGAAAAGGTTGCTTTGACATGCCAGCTAAACGTCTTCCACCCGTTCGCTGCTTGTGAGCCATTCATCTTGAACCGGTAGGTTGAGGGGTCAAAGCTCTCTCCATAGAATCCTGTCTCTGGAAGAATCCCTTCCAAAGCAACGGAAATGGACCAGGCCACGACTTCGCTGATGATGATGTTTGCAGAGGCTCGCACCTGGGCCGGGAATGGTCTAAGCCTTCAGACATCAGACAGTGAAACCTATACAAAGAAAATTGCCAAGAAAAACAAAAATGCCAATGTGAAAGGCTAGAAACATCTGGGTCTCGCATGAACCGTTCAGGTATGATTGCTACTGGATACTTGAAGAGCAACACATCCTTCACACAACCCTTCACACTGAATGCACTTGAAACCGACCATACAAAGTTCTCATCGTTCCTGTAGAACTGGGCCCCGTCCCCATGGATGGTCAAAGGGATAAGGCGCTCAAAGTTCACATTGGGCCTGGTGAAGGCAGGGTGGTCTTTCCAAGGTGGGAGTGATTTGATGTGATCAAAGAACCCTCGCCGAGCACCATCATCTAGGTGTCCTAGCATCACTGAAGACCATATGTATGGACTTGCGGTCTTTGCCAGGCAATGGAGTAGCTCGTGCGGGAGACAAACTTTCACCAATGTGTTGACTGCTTTGCGAGAACTGACCTGGACATTGACAAGAACCCTTGGTCCTAGTGAAGGGCAAAAAAATTATCTAAAGACAAATGAACAACTTGTTTCTTGTAAGACCCGTTTGTCAACCCAGCCACTTGCAAAGGTATGGCGACCTCGTAAGCTTGAAGCTCAAACCCCCACAGCCCTCGAAGCCACCTGTGACGGTCACGTTCCGCGTTTGCTACGCACTTGCCGCTCGACCCTAAGCCAGCGAAGCTTTGCAAAGCTCTGTGGGGTAGTGGATGGTCCACAACCTCAGTGCAAGGGTGGGAAAAACCACAAAGGTGTGAAACATAAGGTGACCATAAAGTTGGGCCCAGTAAAACTTTCACGAAAAGGTGTGGAAGAGTTGCCATGCAGCATGCAAGATCCGAAGCTGAACTCACAGACAGTTTGCCTCTCCCAACCAGTTCGACTAGTTTGTTCACTGTGGCAGATTCAGGTAGATCTTCTAATCGACTTCGCTTCCTGGAGCAAGTGTTGGTTTCTTCCATGCATGGAGCACCACTTGAAACAGCGACTGCCCAAGGCGGCCGATTTCCTGCCTTGGCCCCAAGTTCAACGCACGGGCGCCTGGCCAGTGGGAACACGGCATGCGGCTACCTTACGATTCTTGTAGATATGGGACGAATCCATTTTTTCACACTTGCTGCCTGCATTCGACCCCAACGCTTCTGGCAGCCAGGCCCCCTTGTTTGGCATTTTGACAAGAACTAAGCCTCTTAGACACTTCCAGCACACATGATTTGATCCTAAGATTTCAACAGCGCACATGGTTTGAGCCTATAAGATTAGATTCCTTCGTATAAGATTCATTCGGTTGAGGGGGCCTGCTGATCTATAAAGCCATTGGCCGAAGCACGGATGATGCAGCTACCCTGGTCTACCTGTTCACTAAGACTAAGATCTAAGATCGGACATATGCTATGCACATGTCTCTCCCCAAATAGATTGAACCTTTCACTACATGGCGCACACACACTTGAAAAAGGCCACCAAGATGTGAAGGTTGGCCAGGCGGTAACACCGCTCACTTCTCTGGTTCCTTTACCTCCGCGGCCTTGTCTGGGGCCTTGTCTCCGGTTTTGGTGCCGCCAGTACTCGTTTCCTTCTTCTTCTTCTTGCTCGGAGGCTTCAGGAATGCATTGGCTGCGGCCTCACAGAGTTTGAAAGCACTTTTTATACCCTAACATACCCTGACCAATGACTAGTTTTGATTGCCTTCATGGGTTTCTGGTGAAGCTCTGAGAAGATACACGGAGTCCACAAAACAACACACACATATCGACCGTGTCAACCTTGAAGCCATCACTCCCCGCCTGAGACTTTGTTGTAAAGGTGGCGCCTTCAGCGACTTGATTGAGGAGCTTTTTGTAAGTCTTGTCGTCGCTTTTCTTGTCCAAAGCCACTCGGATGTTGTGATACAACTTCTCCAAATGGTTTGCATGGTTCTTCATTTGTAAAGCCAACTCACTCGCATACTGAACTGGACCCAGTTTGATGGAGAGTGTCCTGGCTTTGGCTGCATCTTGCAAGAGGTCCCCCAAGCTGTCAGAGGCCTTCTCTGCCCATGTCTTTGGTTCCACCTCCTCCGCTTCCACCTTCTCCTTCTTTTTTGTGGGGGCAGCTGTAACCTGGCATTGGAAGTCCAGGGACCCAAGCTTGTTGATTTAAAGATATGATTGGAGTATCATTGAGTTGGATATATATATATATATATCAGTAAACAATTATCACTATTTGAAAGACCCCATATATATATATTGATTGTCAGACTGGATATTGGCTGTCACTAGATCTTGTTTTCTTTTTTGGATTGGAACATGACAGCCCCTGCCTTGGCAAGCGAATCCAGGAGAGCTTTGTTCCCTGCAGCTGAAGCCGTTTGGATCTTTGGAAGAGCGCCAGGCCGAAGAATGCCGTCGTCAGCGTCGGTGAGGGAAGCCCTCAACTCTGGGTCCAAGTTCTTTTTGGCCTTGATAGACATTGACTCGGAAGTGATTTCCTTTTGCTTGTAGGAGACTCCAACGCGCATGTAGAACCACGCTTCCTTAGATAGTCCAGTCACACACTTGGGATGGTTTGGGAGGGCAAGGGAAAGCACAACACACCTCCCACATATATAGCAAAATAGACAAATAAGCAACAACAAGAACCACCTGCGCTCTTTCGAGCTTGAACGATCTTCTCGAACTTGTCTGCGGGGTATTGGGCTCGCAATGTGCGGCCCTGAACCGCTTGCCACCCCTTCTTTCCCTCATTCTTCCGTTCCATTTTTCTTTCCAACATGAGGGCACAGTCGTTCCAGTTCTGACCGCAGTCCAACCACATGTTGAATAGCTCCACTTTGTTTTGGTTGCTGGTAGCGTATTCACTCACATTGATTGGGGCCCCGCCATGGGACTTGAGCTTCTTCACGAAACAGTCCCACTCTTTCTTGTTGGTAACGCTGTTTCTCAGCCCTTCCACAGCCTTGCTTGTCTCTGTTGTGACAGGTACTAGTCGGTGCTGGCTCCGACTCCACTTCATCATCATCATCTGACCCCTCTTCCTCTGATTCCTCTCCTTCTTCAGAAGAGCCATCATCATCGCTTTCATTCTTTCCTGAACCCTCTTCATCTGCCTCTTCCTGGTTTGACTCTTCTGCCGGTTCTCCTTCTTCATCCTCTGCTTCACATGATGACTCTTCATCGCTTCCTGAATCGTCTTCTTCCTCCGCCTCTGACTTGTCTTTCCCTCCTGACTTTCCTGAGTCTTCTGCTCCTTCCCCACCCTTCGTCCCCTCCAAGAGCTCATCAATGTCGGAGTCCGTGCTAGAGTCATCAAAGGAGTCATCAAGGATATCCTTAAGGGATGCCAAGTGCGCTTCAGCTTTCTGCTTTGAATCTAGCGATGATGCCCGAGAGGATGCAGAACCACCTTTGTTCTTCTTCTCTGGTGTAGTGAAGATGTGCTCTATCTTCTTCTTCTTGCAAGGCACATACTTGACCCTGCGTTCCTTCTTTCTTGCCTTCGACTTGTCACGCCCTTCCGCCTTCCGTTTTTTCGGGGCCATCTCATCTGCCTTCTTCTCCTTCTTGTTTTTCTTCTCCTTTGCACTCGAGTCTCGCTTCTTGTTCACCTTCCCTTCCTTCTTCGCTATCTCCTTCTTTCCATCAGGGTCTTCCTTCTTCTTCTTCTGATCTTGTTTCTTCTCTTCCGCCTTCTCTTCCTTCTTCACTACCTTCTTCTCTTGCTTCTTCTTCTTTTCCTTCTCAACCTCCTTCTCCGGTGCCTGTTCTTCTGGGTCTTCTTTCTTCAGCTTCTTGTTGTCCTTAGCACCCTTCTTCTCTGGATCCTCCTTCTTGCTTGAATCTTCCTTTCGCTTTCCTTTCTTCTCATCAGTCTTGTCTTTCTCACCCATTTTCTTTGCAGCCTTTGCTTCTTTCCTTTGCTTCAAGTAGGCTTGAAGCCTCTCAGACGGTCCATCTGGTTTCCTCAAAGCTGATGGCCTTCCACCATTCGCGGTCTCAGGCTTTGGGGATTTGGGAGATTTCCCACGATGACGCCTGCGGGGGGGTGTCCTCATCACCTCTGCGGCCATAGAAGCACGTGGCAAAATTCGACCCTCGATGCAAAATGCACAGGCCAGAATGGCTACAGGGCAAAACTCAATCAGTTTCTATCAGTTTCTACACATCGCAGGTTTTCGACGCTATTCGCATGAATCTCGATCCAATTCGCACTAGCGGTTTGGGATGGTTTTCCATCAGATTTTTGTGGAAAAATAGAAACTACTGGGATCAAGTGTGTCGACTCCAACTAGTGTCCACTCCAACTCGCACTAGTGTCCGCTATGACTGCATCCCCTCACCCCTCTTGCGACAGGCCAGAAGCACCAAATGGTCTCTTCCAGGCAAAGGGCATGGTCCTGCACAGTATGGCCGGAGAGATTGTCTTTTTCTGTTTGGGCCGGGAGGAATTGATAGACTTTTGAGGGGATCCATGCAAAAGTCTATTTATTTTGCGCGTTGGCTCTACAAATATGTTCATGTTGCAGCCTTCCAGGAGCAAGAGAAGGTCTATCGATATGATCTAGAATCTAGGTGCCAAACGGTCGCTTTTCCTGAGATCAGCCCCCCTGCTTCCAGCAAATGTGACTTTGCATACCCATGCCACCCTACCACACATTTGTCGCGTGGCCACGTGGCCAGTCTAATTGAGAAAATGTGATGCCTGCGCACGGCTTGTGGCAGGCCTACTGCGATGAAAGAAAATCAAAGATTGGAGCCAAATCAGCTCCAGTCACCCAGGCACGGTTGACTTTGGGCCTGCGGTTGAAAGAGTTGGTACTCTTTCGGGCTTGCTTCAAGAACTTCATAGCTCGACGGCGGAGTCGATGCACGTGGGTTGTTCGACATGCTGCCAGGGCTTTCCCGAACCTTAGCATGAGCAGCCAAGACAAGTTTAAGAAGAAACGCTGCAAAGAGTTGAGCTATAGTCACAAAACAAATTACAAAACTTACGCAACTGACGTTTGCTTGGAAACTGTCTCGGATAAGCTTGGCTTGATTTCAAGTCCTTCCCTCCGCAGATTCGCTTCTCACCCTTGTAGTTCGTGTAAGACTTCACCATGTCTCTGGCCTCTAGGCGTGGCTCGACGGTATGGTCAAGCAAGTCGTTCACCTCGCGGTGACCTCAGCCCGAATACAGGTTTGAACCGTTCACACGGTCCTGAACATGGTCCATCCCACCTACACAGCACATTTTATTCCACTGACCCGCTGACCACTCAATCACCAAACCTCCTATAGACATCCCCATACCCCAAAAAATGTTGCCAGATTGAAACTGGACACTGGAATAGAGGATGGTCCTCTTAACCGTTGGCGCTCCGAAATCGCTCATGTTGATTGAGAGCCTGTGGACCCGAAGCATTCTGACCATCTGTTGAAAGAGTGGGTGCAGCTCAAATATGCTGCTAGATGGCTGCTCGAGAACCCACCATACGCATTTCGATGCAGCAATCAAACATAAAATGATTGCTCTCGCAGCAAGGATGTTGCCATCCCTTACTGCCTGGGAATCCTTTCGCCCCAAAGGTCTGGTTCTGGAGCGCAATGTGCTTCCACTTGACCTTCAGGCAGGACAGCAGCTCCAGACATGATTTAAATTTGAGGGATGGCTGGATGTATCTTTAAAGTCTTGATCGTAGCGCGCAACCAGAAAACATAAGGTTTCTAATGATAAAAACAAGAGGCATGAACACCCATGTCGAACAAACGGGCGCCGTCATGTGGCCGGCGCCGGGCCGAAGGGACGCCGCATAGAACAAGGAGTTGCAAAACCCAGCGGGTGTCAATAGGTCCATTCCAGGGCTGATGTCCACATCAAAGGGCATGGCCGATCGCCCAGCCTTGTCAGATTTGGTAGACCACCCACAAATTGTTTCAGGCAACTATAGATAGAGTACACCCTGATACTTATACTCATTCGTCCTTTGTTTCTCCCTGGGAACAAGGAAATCGCTCCACAGATAAGGTTGAGGGGCTCGCCACTCAGCCTGGGTGACCTCCATCTTTCCACTGAAGCATTCAAAGTGGTCCAAGGGCGAAGACCAGTCGAGTCCGGGCACAGCGAAGAGCAAACTCACTAGTGTGGCGACAGCCTCAATTGCTGGGTTTGACGAGTAGGGATTGTTGGTTACGCCAGCAAAGATCAAATACGGCACCAAAACAAAAATTCTTGACCACCCTCACGACGAAGCGCCATAGGCGCTCCGAAGCTCCTCAATCCTGAAAGGATCCACTCTCGCTGCTTGGCCCGCATGTTCCGGGGCAGCTGCGGTGGATCTTTGGGCTCATCGGATTTGAAAGGCAACCCTTTGCCAAGTTTCTTCAAAGATTTCTTCCCACTGAGGCACTTGACCATTGGGAAAAGGTGAGCGCACACACTGGGTTTGATGATGAGCCAAAAAAATGCTCATAGCCGAACTCTTCTTTTAGCTATGCACCCAACTCCAACTAGTGGGCTGGATTGGTGGGTTCGATGAATGGATGGATTGATTTAAGACTATAAGTATATACGGAATCACCTATATACATATATACTGCATACTGCATATATATATATATAGATAAAATTTTGTATAGTATATACAAAATTAAGAACGCCAGCTCACACGCTGCGCCACCAGACACCCCCAAACCAGTCCTTGACGCGTGCGCAAAGACCCGGTACCTGGAGAGCGCGCAGCATTTGTTGCCACTATCAATTGCTAAGAGAGATTGGTGGATGTGAGACATGGAGAGATGAGCTTTGTATTTGTTTTCGAGAACCGGGATGTGAGATTGTGAACAGTTCATGTCCATGACTGGGTGTGAGACCTGGTGGAGCGATTCATTTTCCGTTTCATCGTCGGGCAGTCTTAAATCTAAGATCTGTCAACTCTATCTTGGCTGCGGGCATGTGATCCACATGCCAATGCCCCTGGACACACAACCCTCCATTCTTCAGAAGGTTGAAACTTGTGTCCCCCCTGCATACCAACCTAGACAGAAATGAACAGACTCAGATGGATCCTACGGGCTTGACGGCGGTGGTGAAAAGCTAGGAAGCCCACCCTGCTCTCTCCATTGCCACCTTCCATGCATCACCTGGACCCCCAAACTTCTTCCAAGTGATTTGTCCTCGTTGAAGGTTTTCCTTCTCAGAGTCGCTGGCAGAGGTGCGCTTGACCACATACGCTTTGGTCTTTAGCAAGGGTCTGGAGTGGCGCGGGGATAGGTTATCGGAATTCCAAGATATGGTGGTATCGTGGAGTGCATTCTTTTGATAAGACACGGTGGCGGTGCAAACAGTGACAGCTCCAGAGTCCTGCTTCAGAGTATAGCCATGTTTACCCTGGTGGTTGCCATCAACAGGTGGCCGGGCTGCGCGTGGAATGTCCAACTTATCCAAATCGTATTGCTTGAACTTGGTCATGACCTCACCAACCACATTCTGGGCCGAGTGGTCACGCTTTTTGATTTCGCCAATTTTCTTTGCCTCAGGCACATGTGTTTGATATGGCTTGATACACCTTGACTGTAGAAACCATTTGACTAGATATGTTAGGGGAAAACCGAATCGCTAACACGTGACTAGTCGGCCTCGATACTGTTTGCGGCCCTACAACTGCAGGCGGCGTCAAAGACAGAGAAGACTCGACTTTGGAATAGCATCGGGGTTTCTTGCGCACAGGTGTCTCAGTCGAACCTGCCACCTCCTCATCGATGGTCTCCTCCAGGTTCATGACGCTGAGAGCTTTGTTGAAAGGCTTCTTCTCCGCCTGCACGAAAAGCACATTGCTCAAATCAAACCCCTTTTGATTTCACCACATCTTGATTCCACTAGCTAAGCATCACCTTTAACTTTCCACCTCCAGAAACAGCACCAGAGAACCTACCCCTGCAAGTTGGTGAAAGAAGTCAGGTCAAACGTCCATGAACACCCAAGACCGTCGGGAGGCACCTTGCGCTGATCTCCTCCGCCTTTGGAAGCTTGATCATCGGCGTCCTTCAGGAGTGTTGGGCAACGGGCCGCCCGGGCATGAGGAAAGATTTAAACATAGCAATTACCAACAAAAAATAGAAACCCAATCGCTTGATCATTACCAGTATGACTCCCATCCAACACCATCACAGGCCTGGGACTTTTGGTGGTGAACCCAATGGTTGAAGTTGTCCAGCGTAGCGAGATGGCCATACACGTGGTCCCCATACTTTGCAAGCAAGTGCGACACCACTTCTCATAGTCTGGCCACAACGGGGAATCCGACAACCCCAAGTCACTTCAGACGTCAACCAACATTTGCTCAACGCTCGTGAGCTTCCGCTTCTTCTCATCCCTGACCTTCTCTGCCTTCTCCACCTGGTTGAAATGAACCATGGCGCGACCCTGCCAGCCACGGCCCTTGATTTGACTGCATCGGTGAAGGGAGTCCTCAGAATCAGATTCAGCATCGCCATCATCTTGCGAAGACGACTGTCCCTCCCCCAATCTCAAAGTAGGAGCGTTCAACTCAGAATCATCCCCTGACGTGACGGAGCTTGCCTGGCTTGCTTCGACAACGACAGAAGGTCCTGGCGCTGTGCACGGTGCATCCTGGTCACCAAGCACAGAATGAGAAGGTTCACTCAAGGGCTCTCCATCATAGTCAGAGCTGGTCTCGGGGGCATCCTCAAGATCACCCCCACCATCCACACCTTGTTCTTCATTCTCTTCATCACCCTCATTGGGACCCTCACCAGCCTCATCATCACCCTCATCATCACCCTCATTGCGACCCTCATCAGCCTCCTCATCAGCCTCATCCTCAAGAGGTTCATGGGCACGACCTTCAGGACGGGGGCTGGGCAGGAGGAAGCCTTTGAGCTCAGTGACTTTGTCATCAAGTCCTTTGCCCTTGCTGGAGCGCCACAACCCTCGCAAGGCTCCAACCAATTTCTTCATAATGACAGCTTCATTTGCCGCCAAGCTCATCCGACTCTGGTTCTTGGTGCGGTCTGGCTTGAACACCTTCTTACCAAGCTGGCGGTCAAACTCGATGAAGACGTCCGTCATGAAGTACGCTGATGGAACCTGCAGGCAAATGCAATCTTGTAAGTGTTCATGTAAAAAGGAAGCCTTGAGACATCTTTTGAGCGCATATAAAAACAAGAAACATGTTATACCATACGCGTACGCCGTTCGCACCGCGTGTTTCCCAATCCCAAACCTTCCTCGGCATGAACTGAACTACCGGCTTGATGAACCAGTAGTTAGAACTGACCTCTTTGCTTGTAGGGGTCTTGACAGCTTGGGAATCTGGCAAGGTAAGCAAGGGGCCACCTTTCCACTCCGGCGATTGGAGGATGTTGATGGTGGACACTGGTAGAGCAGCCACCATGGACTTCGCAAGTGTTTCCTTAGGGGCTGGGTACTGACCGCTGAAACAATTCAATGGTCTATCTAGTCACAAAATGAACACCCAAAAGAACAAGTGATAGCCTGAGTGGACGCGAGACCAAGCGGCCACCTCTTCAAGTGTCCACGAAACCTTTCCCGGACCTCAGCGTCCATAATCATTTTCATTTTGGGCAGGCACATACACGATGAATTGGACAGGCACCCAAGCAGGTCCACGGGATATATATATATATATATATATAGCCAGTTTTGATCAGCTCATACACGTCGGTGCGTAGTATGTGGAACATTCAGAAACCAGTGATCAAGAAGAAGTTAAAGAACGTTCTAGTAAATTACCGGCGATGTGACAATGATGTTGACCGTCTTCCGAGTGTAACCACATTGAGGCCCCTGCGAACAGACCTCCATTCGCTGCGAGGACCAAGCTCTTGTTCTTGCACCAGCGCCATGCAACCAGAAGGCTTGGAGCAAGCGACGGGTTGAACAAACCAAAGGCTACGTGAATTGAGCACATGCCCTATGGCCGTGTCCTGTGAGATCTAGTCTTATTTGTGATGGCGTATTTTAGCACATGCCCTATTGCTCTGAGTGACCCGGGACCCAAGACCTGAAATCCATCGGATAGGTCACTGCTCGATCGCACTTCAACTCTGCACCTCAGGCCGGCTGAAGCTGAGCACTGCGCACGGCCGATGACATAGACATAGCCTACTATTCCAATCTTACATCGACTACTATAGATTATCTATCTTATTCACTATCTACCCTCCAACCTCCAACCTTTTGTTTTTACGAGTGAGGTTCTCACATCAAAGCTCCTAGTAACGATGCCAGGAGCCCCTAGTAGCGTCCTTGCTCCTAGTAGTGACATGAAACTTGCAAACGTGCGGTCAGCCAGTTCTTGCACAAAAGATGCAAGATTGCTCAGCGATAGTCTGGGGTCGCAAGACATTGAGATACCAACAGTGCAAAACACACATCATGTTCGATGAACGTTGAACTCCTGAGCTCAACCTGTGACCCCGGCTGGCCGGTGTTCTGCAGCGAGATGCAGCGAGAGCATGGGACACAGGATGGAAGGCCAGAAAACTAAAGCACATGTTCCAACTCACGCGGGTTTGATTCTTGGCATGGTGCGGAAAACTCCACCACACTGGAACATAGAAAGCAACCTAGAATACAATTTCAACATGGGCCTGGAACAACCTGATGCTTTGCTGCGCAAAGCCCCCTGAGCCATTGCGCCGGAAAAAACTGGGCAGCGGGAAGCGGCCAAGAACGGAAGAGGCGCGCCTCTTCCTCACAGTTTTGTGTGTGTGTGTGTGTCTTTCAGTAAAACTTACATGTGTTTGGCCACGTTTGGCCACTATCGGCCTGAACACCACCCCCCCCAAAAAAATAGCCGGTGTATAGGTCTCCCTTCCAACGTTCACCACGTAATTTTTTACAGCGGTTGCTTGTTTGAAACATCCTGGCCTCCACTTTGCGTGGCTGTGAGAACCATAGCTTGGCCATTGAGTCTTCTGCCGAGATAACAGAAGCAGCAAGAACCCAGCATCCAAGCTGCAAAGCGCACACGGCCATACACATCTGGCAGCGGAGCACCCTGCAGCAGCACCAGTGGTAATCGCAGCGCCATACGTACATGGCATGCTTGGCGCTCAACACCAACTCCGTGCCAGCGAGATCTTTAAAATTCTTGCCATGGCCAACCCATTCATTTCCATACAAATGAGAAGGTCGGCAACTCATGACACGTTTGCGATGCCGTGTGTAGAAACGATGTGCTATTGGCACTGTTGGAGTCTTAAGGCTCTGAGCAAGTCGAAGAAAGGTTTGAAATGCCACGCGGACGGCATAAAGGATCTGTCGCAGGCGTGCAAAGCAAAGCAAGCTTCTTCCAGAATGGCTTGCTTTTGTTGATGCGGGCCTGCAAAGAGGCATTGCCATATTGAAGAGGAGGACCCAAGTCGGCCTGCGCCTCAACCACGGTAAGGTCGTGAGCAGCAAGGACAGAACGACAGAACGAGGTCTTTCCGAGGTTGCCCAGTAGACAGTTATGGCAGCGTCCAACTGCAGCCCAACCATAGTGGCCCAAGCTTCCATACAAAGGTAACCAGAAAAAAGGGTATCAGGATCTGCAGCAATGAACTGTAAGTTGTCCACATAGCTGATTTCTCTAAGCCGCGGCTGGAAGCGCTGAAGGTATGAATGGAAGACTTGGTTCAAAAGCACCGTCCCCACACATGACATAGAATCGCCCTCGGGCAGCCCGTGTCGGAGGTGAGCGGGGCAGAGACAGCATATGTCGAACTCTGAACGACCTCTGCATGTCACGTAAGAAGGCCGCCCAAGCTTGTGTCACAGCACCATCAACGCCCAAGTGACGAGCGAGGAAGCAAAGAGGCAGTCTGGGCAGGTGGTTGAAGCATTGCTGAACATGGGCCAACACTCTACAGTACTGCTGGTCAGTGACATGTGCACGCTCCAGGAAAGCTTGAAGCAAAATCCTTGGTCCTTTGACCGGTCAAGTAGCCGCAGCCGTATTCATCAGGAGGAGCGTCATTGGTGAGCATCCACGAGATCGCCCTGGCCCTGGTAGAGCCCCAAGGCCTGTACCAAAGGCTGTATAGTACATAGAGCGTGATGGGTCGATAGTTCCGATAGTGATTAGGCAACACTGCCTGCTCCCTTTTCGCAAGGCATGTAATGATGCCATAGATGGCCTGCTCTTCCTGGGCCTACTCATCCGCACCCTCGCCCTCACCATCCACATCATCCTCGGGTGCGGGTGCGGAGGTGGTGGTGGGGGGGGCGCGCTTGGGGGCGCAAAAGGTGCGACTCCGAGCACCCCTGTCGCTTGCCCAGTTGTGAGGTCATTGAAGTTTGATGAGTTGGTCACGGGTCATCAGCGCTGTGTCTCGGTCTATGCGGTTCGACAAGAAGTGACCTGACTCTCGAGTGCGAGCCTGCACCTGCACATGACTTCAACACCTGATGCGATGGCACTGGCCTCGCCGACTTCCAAGTGTCGCATCAAATGCTTGGAGCAGACAGGTTATTAGGCGCGTGAGCGATCCGGAGGATGGCCGACATCGTTCATATCGCTCCGCGAACTGGTTTTTGCTCTGCAACAAACAGTTTCAACGACTCTCTCCATGCCTCTCACAATGGCATTTTTGGGTTCAATAACCCAGCAGCGCCCATTCTGATGGAAAACTGCTCCATGTTGTTGTTACAATCACCACTGCACTTTCCTGCAGCTCAACCTCATTTCGGGCCCCCAAGGCAGCATGCAGCAGCAGCTCATGTGGTGCTTGCGAAAAGCCGGGAAACGGTTGTTCGCCTGAGCACAACTCTCTCCAGCACTTTTTGTGTCATACAACATTGCCCAACGCTGCCTCTCTCGTACAGTCATTTTCGGCAGCATGGTGGTGCCAAGTGCAAGAGCTGTCTTGGTCACTGAAGAATCTTGGGCAATCCACTTGCAAAAGCGACAATTTGGCTGCCTGCTCTTCCCCGCCTTGTGTGACTTTTTTTGCCTGTGCCCCAGGCAAGCAGGGTCACCAAAATGGAGTGGGTGTTTTTGGAGAGGCTCCATGTGTTGAAAATGATGCGTGCGCTTTCAATGTGGTCATGTTGGTCACCATCAGAACAAGAGCGGAACACCATCGGAACAGGACCAG
>CAXAMN010023084.1:779748-835884 GCA_963970005.1 Durusdinium trenchii | reverse complement strand
CAGGGACACCATCAGAACAGGACCGGGACACCATTAGAACAAAACATCACAACAAGACCGGGACACCATCAGAACAAAACATCAGAACAGGATCGGGACACCATCCGTTGCCGGTGACCCGACGATGCCCGTCTGCCCATTAGTTTTGCAAACATCCATGGCTCCTTGCCCCTAGTAGCGTCCTTGCTCCTAGTAGCGATGCCAGGAGCCCCTGGCTCATTGTTTTGGGAAATATTGGTTCATTGTTGATGAGTACCATGGGTTTCCTATGCTGCCCTTGGGTGTGTGCATGCACAGGGATTTGTATGGATTTGTCAGATGTGGACTGCATCAAAGCGGCCACCGGGCCAACCGGCAAACCAAGGCCGCCCGGAACCGGAGGAACACCCCAAGGTCACAAGGCCACTTCATGCTGCCATGCCACTTCACGCAGTGAGACCAAATAGACTTTCAGGAACCGCCCCAAGCGATGGCCCGGGTTCGATGCCTCGGACGAAGTTCGTCCAAGCGTCCCTTTGGGAACTCGGGTGCCATCTTCGTGCAGCTCCTCAGCGTAGTGCAGGACAGCAACATACAGCAACGTAGTGCGAGACGCCGCGGGGTGTGACACGATGCTTGACACGAAGCGCTAGACCAAACTGACCCAAAAACCTCCCCCAGTTAGGTCGTCCTAAGATTCACACGTCACTATCCCGGAAGAAGACTGTAGTGTAGGAAAAGATTTCTGATTGAAGCATGCTGACTCTTTTGTGGGAGCTTTGTTGTGGTCAAATTGCAACTGCCTGAACATATGGGACCTCAAAGGCTATACCCCTGCAATAGGAACGGTGTAGGACGGAGAACCAACGCGTACTTCCCTTCTATGACCCCTCAACCACCCCCAAAGCTAGCTCTGAAATCCATCCGTGCTCGACGACTCAAGACGTTGTGTCTCCCCAAGGCAGACCAACGACGCCACCACGCGTCTCGCTTACGAAAAAGGCTGCTGCTCGGCGTTGTTGCTTCACCGAGCTGCTCAGCGTCCAGCAGCGCCTTCTCGAACATGCCCAACTTCAAGTATGCAGCACTGCGGTTGCTGTAGCCTCAGCGTGTGTTCTTCTTTGTCCCGATGACTGGCCATGACTGGCGAAGCTCCGGGCGGGCTGGAGGCTGGAACCATGGAAAGAAGCAACAAGAGCAACGAGTAGCAATCAGGAAAACATATGAAACAAGACCAGCAACAATTGAACCCCCCATTGCGTGCCCAGTAGCAACAACAATCACTCTCCAGTCCAAACAGCAACACAAACGTATAGCCTAGCACAATGAACAACCTGCAAGGCTTAGGGTAAGTGAACTACACAAGAAACACTTCATCACCGAAAATGAAAAATGTCGTGACCTCCTCACCCAAACCAAGTGATTTCAATATACACAAGCTCCCATGCGTGTGGATTAGAGAAGACCCGCCAGCCTGCAGGTCTTGGGCTGCGCCCTGGTTTTGATCCACGCAACATATTCTCCAACATCAGACCAAACAAGTGTACTGATGCTCAACTTTTGCATTACCATTCTTTCCCCCCCACAAGGAAGGAGCGTCTCACTGATTTAAGTTTTCATGTTTTTCCCCCCCCGCTTCACTGGAAACGCGGCCGCCATACGAAGAGAACCCTTGGAGAAGCAGAAAACGGCCAACGACCAGGTGCTCCAGGTGCACTCCATGTCTCATTTTGTTTGAAAACCCCGCCTCCAGGTTGATTTTGGACCAGAACCGATGACCGTTCCGGTTCTGGTTCCAGCACCTGTTCGTCGTTCTGACGGAAACTCCCCACTGTTCGGTTCCCCCAGTTGGTTTGGTGAGTTCGGTGATCCACTTGTCACGTCACTCAATTGTTGGGGATCAAGGCCTTTGCTTTCGATCCGTCCGAGAAATCGAGAAAGCCATCGAGAGACCCGTGGACACCGCCAAACCCAACGCACGGTCTCCACCAAAAAGAAAGGGACAAAACCCGTCCGACAACCCGCGCACCGCGCGGACGCATCGTCCAGGTCCAAAAGATCGCCCGCCCGGGCGTTTGGGGCAGCTCCGCTACCGTTCGGAACCCGTCGAAGTTACTCCGAGGGGCACAGGTGCTGCTCGGGGTCGTGCTCCAAAGACTGGCCTCGGGGTGACTGGGTGGGACATGGTGGGACACCGGAGGATGGCTCGCTTTGGATCGCATGATTTCGCGTTGAAAGGCTATATATATAGATTCTTGATAGATTCTTGGCGTTCATAAATATGATGTTCTTCTTCGATGTGAGATTTTCTCAGATGTTCTTTAGACCTTCCTTTTGGCCTCGCTCTATCCTTTCTTTGCTTTTCTGAGACTCGTTTCGATCATCAGCGAGGCCGTCCTATGCACGAGACAACCTGGTGACCCGGAGATAGAGAATTCACCCCCAGAAATGTGTGGGAGTTGATCAATTTCTCTCTAAACCCAAGGAGACGCATGCAACCAACAGTCAGCATTGCACTATCCTTTCCTCCCACAAACGAACATCGGCCTTAGGGACTCCCGCAAACATGGGTACCATGTCATCAAGAACTCTTCTGAACATGCTAGGGACCGTGAGATACTAGGATTGTGCTCTTGTGCGAGCCACAACTAGTGTGTTGCAGCAAGTTGGCCTACAAACATGTGGCCCAAAGGACATCCTAAGATTGTCACGTGTGAAGCTTCACTTGCCTTGTGGGTTGTGCAATGTTCAGAATCCATACCCAAAGGCTCAGAAAGCACCCCCATGTCGCTAGGGTTTTGATCCTCACAACCACGGTGAATTGGACTGAAGAAACATGCATAGCAGTTTCTTCAAGTCCAGGGTCACCTCTGAAGAAAGAAGTCCTTCTGACCACTACAGCTCACCAACGATCCAGCTTTGGAGCTTCGTTTTGCACCAGTACTGCTCCGGTCGCATGGCCACGCTGAAGTTCTGAGAAGCTGGCGATCTCCGTTCGGGGCCTTGACCCAAGCAGCACCGACCCCATCAGCCACTTTCTCCGCCACATCAAGTGGCAAGGACACTATTAGGGGCTCCTGGCCAGCTACTAATGCTTCTTTTTCCCGGTGAAGGGCCACGCGGTGATCGCCGAGCGCCGAAACGCTCGCCGGTCGCCGAAGATCGTTGGGTCCCAGCGGCTGTAGGCCTCCACGGCTCCAGAGAAGTCACCTGCACCAAGTCGGTCGCCGCTACCGTCCGGACCGGCGAACCTCGTGGCCGAAACACACCAGGGGTTTCTAGTTGCCCCTAGCCAGGAGCCCCTAGTAGCAAGAATGGCTACTAGTACAAGTAGTAGTAAGGCCAGGAGCTACGTTTGTAGCGTCCTTGTTACTAGTAGTAAGGCCAGGAGCCCCTAGTAGCTTTCTAGTTGCTTCTTCTTGGTGTGCAAGTAGAGTATCCAAAGGATTTCGGACCAGTTTTGGAGTAAATGGATCAGACCCTTGTGGCCTGGCAGCCTTGCGCCTGTTCCCCCGTTGCGGACTGATGGAGCAAACGGCGCCAAGCCATCCATACCCGGCCAGAAGCAGCAGGAAGGAAAACCCGCAGGATCTTTGGAGGACCCACCAAGGAACTCGCAGCGAAACGGATCCTATGCAACACCTTGCGCTTTTGTCCTTTCCCTCCGTCCTCTTTCCCTCCGTCCTTTTTTTTCCAGTCTTCCATGCAATCTCATGCCAATCAGGAACCAAACATATAACTTTAAACGGGTTCCCCAAACGTTTGACCGATTCCGGACACGCTCTGGCCCGGCCCCCTTCGCTCGCGCTTCGCGGGGCATTTACTGATTCAGTACGTGCCAGTCCTTCCGCGTCACCCAGAGTCCAGGAGTCCGATTTTCCCCGCACTGGACTTGGGACTTCCAGGACCCCCGCCTTCCTTGAACTTCCGATTCCCCTCCTCCTTCAGCGCCGCACTCATGGCGCCAGCTACGCGCCCGCGCGGAACTTGAAATGGAACACGACCCGTGCAACGTGGGGTCTACCCAAGAGGAGCCGCACGGATCGCAAGCTCTGGCCCAGAAATCCTCCCATTTTTGGTTGACTCACGGGTTTTCTCGGTCATCTTGGTATGGCTGTCAAGAGTGCTACCTTTCTACCAGAGTTCTTTTTCGCGTGCGTGTGAGATGCAGTCTGCAGCTTTGCCCCTTTCTTGAGATCAGAGTAAAAAAGAACCTCCCTCAAGAACCAATCACACTGAGTACCGACGTTCAACAACTAACTGTCAAATTGGGCCATCTTTGGTTCGAAGAAGACATTGATCCACTGTTCCGTGGCGCGCATGGGGCCGCGGCATCCTGCCTTCCTTGAGCCCAAAAACGCTCCAAGAACAATGCCGACGACCGATGAAACCGGCCCTAAGGGACCCCCACCTGGAAACCTCTTTCTGAGCGTTCCTGTATTCCACGGATCGGTGGCATGCGGATGCATGGTTTTTTTCCTTGAACAGGGTAAAGAGACGGCTGTGACATGGTATACCTCTGCCATCTCCAGACTGCAAAATGCAACAGCCATCTTAAGAACTTTGCAGTCTGCACTGAGCTGTCATCCCCGCTCAGTTTCCGGGAGAAGCGAGCTCAACCCCTGGGTGCTTCCACCTGTGGATGTCGGATCTTGACCAGAAGGTTTCCTTCCCTTCACACGTCAAAGGTTGCGCCCCCCCCGCTTGGGAGATCCGGGTAGCATCGGTTGTTTTCATGGGGTTTTCTTAGATTGACAACGTCTTCACCAGCCCAAGATACCGGATATCGGATAACCATAGTGGACCCACGGGAAGTACCAGAACTGCTGCTTCGAGCTAGATTTGTGCTACTTGGGGCCGTGTTTGTTTCCACACAAGTAGAAGTGGACGAAATCCCCAGTCAAACCGTTGAATTCAACTTCCATCAACCTCTTCTTTTGTCACAGACCTCTGCAAAACGCGATTCAACAAACGCCAGGTACTTCAGGGTGGCTTGTCTAAGCATGTCTTGCCCACCAACTGACTGCCACTCTGCCTAAAGTTCAGTGACCTGCAGGTGATCCAGGTGTCACTCCTGCGTAGGAAAGAACATGTTCGGTGGCGGTATACCCGGTAGGACTCAGAAAGAAGTTGATGTTTTGGCGCGGAGTGCTGGCCAATTTGCCTCTCAGAATTGATGGAACTTGTTGAACTCACTCGAGAATGGTCAGATCCCCACTCCGGAAAACCATCTACAGGAGACAAGTGGATCCACCAAACATAAATGGCAAGCCATTACCCCAAACCGCGAGAAAAACACACCGAAACCGAAACCGAACCGACAACCTATATAACAGCGTTGAGAAGACTCAGCGTTGAGTCTTCGTTCGCCGGCCCCCAGCCGAAGCCAGCCGGTCGGCCGTGCCCTTCCCGGTCTTCTCCAAAGGCACATCGCTCCCAAGAGGTCGCTGAGATCAGACCTGAGGATCGACCGAGCTTTTCTCCGGAGCATTCGAGCATTGACCTGGTTGGGTAGGGGCTGGAGCAGGTAGACCGTGTGGACTCGTTCGTTTTCGGGTGGGAGGAGGATGCCTCATTCTTCGATGGCGATGAGCTATTGGAGTTCTTACTTCAAGTATAGGAAGAGGTGCTGGTGATGCTCGGCTGCCAGGTGTTGATGGCCGTGTGCGCATTGGAGGCTGCGTGCTGGTGCCACTGCAAGGTGCAGCGGGCGCCACACTGGCAGTGGGCGCCGCTGCGGGGTGCCGGGTGCTTGGGCGCTGCCCACAAACCACCTCCTCACGATAGATACCTGAAAGGATCCGGAGGTGATTCGCCCAATGATTGCGGTGCCGAAACCAACTTAGATAACCCCCCCCAACACCAGGTGGACTGGAAAGAGCGCCCGAGGCTGCTTTTTCTTGGACCCAAGAAATGACATGCTCAAAAAAACTCACATGGTAACTGGTGTTCTACAGCCTGGGCCATTTTTGTTTAGAATCTAGAAGGGCAACGATGGTTGGAATCGAGGATGGTTCCCAGTTGTGGTTCAAATGCAGGATCAGCTCTTGACAAGAGAGCCTCGCACCAGAAATAGAGTCTGGTTGTGTGCTCCGTAACCCTCCAATCATTCTGCCAACATCCTTCCCATTGCACCTCAAGTCACCCTTCCCACATCCGACCGCCAGTGATCACCGCAACTGGTGCCCCAACAGCTGCTTGGGCATCATGTCCAGTGGTGGTTTGCCTCGCTCCAAGGCGGTGCAATGCGGAGCTCAGGTTCTGAACCCCAGATGGAACACACCGAAACACACCTGAGACAGGCCAAACCCCTGGGTCAGAGCCCTCCGTCTTCACTTTCTACACCAGGTGGCCAAAACAACAAAGACCACTCCGCAAGCGCACGGGGGAGGGATGTTGATCGGAGATTCTGCTATGATTCTGCGCCTCTAAGAGAAATCACCAAGGATTGAGAATGACCGAATGACCGAATGAATATGAATGAATCAACAGATTCCCATTGTGGCAATGACAGTGATGACCTTCTGAAGGGATCGTCCAAGTCTGAGCCTTGTGGGCTGCTCGACTGGGCAAATTCATGAACAAGAATGATCGATCCAACTCTTTTTGGCCAAAGAACAACCAGTTGCATGGAGGTCAGCAGGTACGTTTAACAGCTTATGGCTTGCTACACCGAAATCGGGGTCTCGGATCCCCTCCACCCGATCCATCCAGCCCGGGGAACCGGATCACGGTCGGCTCCGGGGATCGATGCGTCTTCGCGAAGACATTCCGCCCCGGGCTGGGTGTTCCTCCCATTTCTGCGAAGAAGACGACCGGGCTGTATAGTCTTTGATGGTTCAAGCTTCACTCAAGACAGGCCCCATATATAGGCCCCAATCGCTAGTGCACAGCGCTCCCATTCATCCCTTCATTTCTGAGGTCATCTCGGGTCAAGGTCGCGTTGAAGATGTCCTGCGCAGCACATTCAGAAGTTTTGACGGCGAGAAGATCGAGCAAGCAGAAGCTGGGCCGAAGCACCCCAAACCCCACAGCCTCGAGATTGAATTCTTTGGGGAGTACATCTTGGGTATGTGGTCATTACAAATGACCCCACTTCTTATGGTCCCAAGTCTCGTTACTAGTTGAGAGTCTCCTTTCTTCTACGACCTGCCCCGGTTTCAGCCACTGAGAGAGACAGACCTTTCCCGCGGAGCAGATCCACCGGGCGATCCACGCGACGGGAGCGCATGCCGCGGTGTTTCTCGCTGATCTCTCCGCTGCCCCTCTTGGGCAGCTGCGGCGGGCCTGCAGCCGAGAGGCCAAAAGAAAGGACCAAAACGACACCTGCCAACTGTTGAAAAACACGGTGTTCCTCAACAGTTTCACACTCCCACTCATATGAAGAGACCCAAGAATTCAAGCTGATTCGCAGATGTTGCTTTACCACGAACATGATGAGTGTACTGAGGCACCCAACTGGGTGGTGCACCGTCCACCGTCCGATCCCGTCGCTCGGTGACCAACCGTCGCTGGGCCGTGCAAACCGACCCTGTGACGGCACCCCCCCCCGTTCACCAGCTCTAGTGGTCCCCAAATAGATAGTGATGAAACCAATACCATTTTTGAAAGGAGTTGTACTTTTCTATCTATCTTGGGGGTCTATGAATATTTTTTTTTAGGATTTCCCTTTTTGGGGTCCGACCCTGACATCGGGGCCATTTGCCATCCACGTAACCATGGATGACTTCAGGGAGTGCATACCACACACGTACATCCTTGCGAACTATCTGAACGCCTCGCATGGTGAAGAAAAGCCCTTCAGCTTGATCCGGGTAGTGCCAAAAGGTCGCTGGTTGTGGATGGTAGGCACTGCAGCAAGTCGAACTGGTGTTCGCAATTCTTCATGATGCGAAACATGGGTTCAATCATGAGCGAAAGCACTCAAAAGGGGTTCAAATATGTTCAGACCTCCCTAGCGGAGAAAGAGAAAGGGAGGAACTTCGACAAAGGAAGAATGATGAGACGGCGGGCGAAAGGAATTTCTGCTTCTGGTGCCGAAATGCACCGTCGTTGTCAGCAACCAAAGTTAGGGAATGACGACCACTCTCTTTCTTTTTCCCGTATTCATTACTTTTTGCGAGTGGATCTTAATCAGCGAAGTTTGAAGCTATCACTGACGGTCCATAAGCGGCGTAGCGTCGGAACGGAAGCCGCACCTTTTCTAGTCGCTTGATCCTTGAGCCAAAGTACATATGGTACATATATATGTACAAGTTGCACTGTACGTGTCGCTGCACTTCCATTCGCACCCCCCATGTGAACGGCAACAATATGTTCCGATCACACACGAAAATTTAGGGATGTAAGTGCTACAAAAGAAATTGTATGATTTGCCGCGAGACTCATATGAGGCTCATACTACGAAACATGCTGGACTAAAGCGGACTTTTACATATAAAGTGTGCAACTATGGCTCAGAACCTATGAAAATCGAATTGAACAAGTGAGACAGTCACGAGGCCTCGCTCAGTATCCACTCAAAAGAGCATCGCTTTGATGTAGATCCGAACTGGTGACTTCCACGTAGATGTCACATCGGCAACTGACTTCACACTTCTCAAAAGATGTAGGTTTTTTTTTTGATTTGGATACACTTACAGAACGGCAAGTCGGAGAGACAGTCGGTGACTGTCTGCCTTCCATTATGCTCATGGTATCAAATCGTCAATCCGATGATTTGCAATGATACACTTACAGCGTTTCAGGTCAGATAGACATCCGGTGAATGACTTCCTCCCTGGTTTGCATGGTATCCTCATAGTCGTTCAAAGAAATCACCACTGGCGATAACCTCTCCATCCACGATGATCCCAGCTGCCCTGAGCATCCCACCGATCATCTTCTCCCTTCTTGGACTTTCCCTTGGACTTGCTCTTTCCCTTCCCCTTTTCAGAAGGTTGAGGTACTTCGCGACGTTCTTGCATTAGCGCCGGCCTCCAAGGTGTTCCAGATTGGCCTCCTCCCTTGGAATGTCCTCGGGATGATGAAGAAGTTGTACCTTCTGCTGCATGTGCGTTGGCGGCAAGATCTTCCTGCAAAGCTTGCTCAAACACATCGGTAGCACTGGATGGTGATTTATCATGTGGTCTGGCTTTTGGAGCAGCCTTCGCCTTGTTCTCCTCTGCTGATGAGGGCCCGAAACTCTTAGGTGCTGTTGAAGATTTTGGCTCCTCACTTGGTGCTGACGACGGCTTGGCCTCGGTTCTGGGTGTAGATGCTGGCTTTGCCTCAGCTCTTGACGAAGATGCTGCTTTCGCTTCAGACTTAGTCGTTGATGTTGACTTAGCTGTTGCCTTGGCTGCCTGCTTCTTCTTGCCCTGAATCTCCTTGGCCCTATCTCCAAAGCCTAGACGATTGGTAAGAGCTTGAACATGCTTATGTTCTACCACGCTCATCCATCTCTCTGTATGTCCAACGTTGGGGTTTCTGGCCATTGACTCTATGACTTCCTGAGCTTGTGGGGGCAACCTGATCTCATGTTGATCAATGATCAACAGAATAGACTTCTCCCACTTGCTCTTCATTCTCGAGTACATGATGTCCAGAGGATCGATCACCTTGTGGTAGGGTGATGTAACGTCGGTTCTAAAGTAAGAATATGTCCGACACCCATAAATCGCATGGATGCACTTCTGTACCAATTCAGTCATTGCGCTGGCTTTCTTCGCTTTCAACTCCTCAAGCTGGGCATCAGTCAAGTCGGTGGAGTGTTCGAAGTTGCCATATTCCTTCTTGAAGGATTGCGGAGTATGACCAAATGATAGGATCACGAGTGCCACCTTGCAAATGAATTGTTCTCCTCTGAATCGGTGCCAGGCCTCCTCAGTCGTAATATTGTTGTCGTTGGCAAAGATTAACATCATGTCATCTGTTGGATCCAATGGTCTCCCATCGTCATCGATTTCAGTGGAATCCCCTGTACCGAACTTGCTTATCACATCCAGTCGCTTCCTTTTCCAATTTGCTTTGAAGTCGGTAAGGCTGGTGCAATAGTAGCTCTTGTACATCAGGGAGATCATGTTCAGCACACATTTGACCACATACCTATCCATCAAACCCGATGCATTCATGGAGACGTCCTGACAGTAGGCTCTCTCTTGATGCGCATAGATTCGAGGTTCCGGTACTCGACAATAGATGGGGAGATCTTCGTTGTCTCTTCCTTCTTCGGGATTGAACTCGGTCGCTCCATGCTGTGCATAGTATCCCGGTTCATCACGATCTGTCGGTCGATTCGCCTCCGGATGTAAGTCGTCGGTGACGTCTTCATCCTCGGGCTCACCATCTTGACGTTTCTTCCCCTCATATTGTTGTGTGCTCCTCTGGATCTCGATGATCACGTTTCGTTCGTCTTCATCTTCTAGATCAGAATCACGACCGTAGTCGATCTCGTCCTCATTGAAAGATGGGGTCTCGACATTGTCACTCTTGAAGTTTTCTGCACCATCAGACGGTTTGGAAGGATCTAGATTGTCCATGTCCTCGTCGTCGTCAGCTGCTTCAGTTTGAGCGATGTCTTCTTCCCAAGCCTTTCTGATCTCGTCCATAGTGGCCTGGTCCAAGATATCTTGATCATCATCTTCAGGCTCCTTCTCTTCCTTCTTTTCCTCTTCATCGTCGCTCACAAGATCAACGGGTGAATCGGAAATGACAGTGTTGCGAATACCACACGAGAGTAGCCTGCCTTGACAAGATAGACACACGGACAAAGATGAAGAAGTCAAATGCATACATGATGGACACAAAATATTGCCATCCACGTTGCGATACCCTTCACATGTTCTGGAGATGATTTCGTCCCAAGTTTCCTCACTGATGGAATCCTCGATCAGCTCTCCATTGTCATCGAATTGTACTTCATCGATAAGGGACACGAGCTTTTGGACGTTGTCATCTGTCGCCGAGGCTGACTTCGTGACTTCGTCGGCTCTCTCGAGGATGGTATGCTTCTGAGCAACCCAAAGTCCATGACGTGCCGCTAGAACAACTTGCTCTCCAGTGCTTCCCAGCAGGAGTCTCCTCCATGCCTGAACGTAGTCGTCCCAATACCAAGCACCTCGTACACATCTCCATGGAACTTCTCTAAAAACAACAGTGTAGGAATTCTCCGAAATTCTTCCCCCAAGCTTCCTCAAAGTCATGATTGGAACATAAAGGCAAACGGGCATTCCCACTCTTGGCCATCTTGATCTCAGAATCTTTGATGATCGATCATCCCACGGCGCAAAGTGGTTGAAGAAAACACTACCTCTATATCCCTCCGTTCCACCAGGGACAATTCCTAGTTTCATGATTGACTCAATATTGGAAAGCGATGTCATGTGAAAGCTTCCTCCAAGCTGCATTGCCACATTCTCTGGAATGAGATGTGAAGTCCACACAGGATATATTGACACATCCTCTTCAAGAACAGTCTCTCTTCCAGAATTGTGAGAGGCAACAGCTCGAATTGCACAAGGAACGATCCAACGTTCATGCTTCAGAAATGACGGTGCATCTGTGCTGTAATACATGAGGTTTGCCCAGTATTCCCTTTCCTCTTCGAGTGAGACATCCTTCCTTGAGATACGAATGGCGGCAATCTGATAGCGTACTCTGTTCTGCAACTTCTTTGCATGCCACATCGCCTTGCATAAATACTGGTATCGCTCTGTCTTGACATCTTGACGATGCCGATCACCTGAGATAGTACTGATATCGACACCATCGTTGAAGACATGGTCATATTCCAGGATCTCATCGATGTTCACCCATCCACCCTCATTGCACTTCGGGGACACATGAGGTTTTCGACCGCGGTGCGATTGAATCCCATTATGCTTTCCCACTCCATGCCTGAGTAGTCTATTGAGTCTATGGCTAACCTCGTTGACCCGCTGACTCTCCTCGCTGAACTTGTCGATGCGAGTTGCTGGGTTCATCTTTGGTGGATCCGTGAAAGTTGCATCTCTCTTCGGTCCATTCCAGTACTCCACATAGAATGTAACTCCATACTGTGGAATTATCTCGATGCTTCCTCTATCGCAAGTCACCTCAATCTGCCGATATCCAACCTTTTGAACTTGTTGTGGGTCAGGAGCAAGGTCCTTCACTTTGGGCATCTTTATTCCGAGTGCTGCAGCCTCCTGAATAAGTGCATCAAGTTCCCACTTTCCATTAGGACCTGATCTATCAACCCTGTGATTTGCGACCCTGTACTCTCCTCCTTCTTTGTCATCGGCAATGTCAAAGAGGTCGACGGGCTCTTTGAATCTGGTGACGAAACTGGCGTTCCCAAAGGCCTTCTTGGTTGCCTCGACCGCTTTCGCGTATTCCTCTTTTGCAGAGTCTGACGAGTGTGGTCTACCTTTGGCTCTCGGAGAGTGAGGTGGTACCTTACCTCCTAGTTCCGGCTCTTCTTCGGGAAGTTCAATATCTTCATCATCCACATCCATGTAGTCCTCGTCTTCGACGTCTTTGGATGACTTTGCTTTCCTCTTTCGGCTTTCAACGTCACGTCGGATGATTGCCTTGTCGTCCTCGGTGAAGCACTTGCGCATAGTGTCCTCCATGTGAGAGAATGAGTTCATCAACTCGTCCTTCTTCTCAGTGTTGGGACAAATAGCCAGGTGATGTTGGTTTGAACCACAACAATAGCACACCTTTTGGCTCACTGCGCGTGCTCTGACCCTTCTGAGGTTGTCATAGGCGGTTTTCCAGTTGGAAGCGGTTGCTGTACCTTGCCCACTGCGCTTGGCAGCTCTTTTCCGTTCTTCAGTATCTGGATTCGATGTCGGGTAGTGCGACCATGTTTTCGTCGGGGATACTGAACGACCTTCCCCATCCTTGTAGTCTTGCGGATCAAGCTCAGGCGTAGGTGGTTCAGGCTCCTCGACTCCTGGAGTGGTACTCGCAGGGTCGGCTTCGCCATCCTTCATCTCTACATCAGGCTCTTCCGTAGACGTTCTTTTGGGCTCTGGGGCTATGGCCAGTCGTACCATTCTCCTGAACTCTGGTCTGGTAGCATACCTGGACATGACGGCATCGATACAGGCTTGTTCTTCAGCTGTAACATGGAGCCCTGAAGGTTTATTCCTCTTGGTGTTGTCATTGATTGATTTTCGGCTCGCTGCATAGAAGTGAAGAAAAGACATTTCTATACCTCTTCTGCATTCATTGATCTGAGCCCAATCCTCGAACAGCGTGTCTTTGAAGATGCCGGCCAGTTCGAGAACACCAGTCCAAAACTCCATGATATCGCCCGCAAGCTCAGAATTTGTAACAGTCCTATATTCATTCAACGAGAAGACGTCCTGGTACTCCTTGTGCGTGAAGAAATATTGGATGTAGTCGTGGTACGCCACATTCCCATAGTCCATATACGCTCGGAAGCCATAGTCTTCACTGTCTGGATCATAGTCTCGGTGGATGAAAAGAGTGGATCCCTTCCCTTGGGTACAGTACTGTTCCACAAGTTCCGACGGGGCTCTGATTCCACCATGATGCGAAATAGCTTTCAATGCTCCTTGAATCCAAGGCGGATTCTTCCTGGATAGCATCATCGCACCCTCGACCATGAATTCACGGAGATTCTGCGCTGGATACAAACGGTTCCATTCAGCATTCTTCTCCCAAAGGACTCTAACTCTCACTGCAGTTTCCCAAATGCTTTCTCTTTCTTGTTGAATCGTGGGAGTGCCGCTCTGAACACACCAAAAGTTGAAGTTGCAATTCACACAATGGCTTCTATTGTCTTTGTGTGTGTTCCAATCCTCGGATGCATCATGTTTGTTGCAATCTTCACAAAGATATGATGCGGCATCTGCAGTGGCTTTGTAATTCTCAACTCTCCGATTTCCCGTCATCCAATATTCCATCCTGTCCTCCTCAGGCTCCGGATCTTTCAGAACGAACCTGATGTCCCTCCATTCGGTACCTTGACTGAAGCTCCCACCAACAGTATGCTTCGTGCTGGTCTTCTTCGGTTGCCCATCACTTGCCGACATAGCAACGTTCAAGTACCTGTCGAAGTTGTCCTGAGAAATTGGGACCTGGATCTCGTCCTCTGCCATGTTGTTCAAAGCACTGACATGAACTTTATTCATTGAACACAATAGGATGACCCTTTCTCTCGTGAGTTGTTTCTCCATCACAGCCCAAATCTTGTTCTTGTCGCCGCCTGTGACATAGTTCGCACTGGGAACACCTGCAACTGAGTACATAGCTTTCCAGGTACGTGACGATTTGGTGGCCAAGGCACCACTTCGTCTCACTTGGTCTACAATGTCGGTGACAATGTGACTGTGATCATATCTTGCTGGCCCGAAGAACTTTGAATCTGGCTGGCTGTTCACTAATACTGGAGTAGTCAGGAGCTGTCCGATCGAATGGACCTTCTCAGCCAACTTCCTTGAGAACTCTTTGAATGTCGCCTCGGTCAACCTCAGTGTGCTGCCGTTCGGAAACATACAATGAAGACACAGCCAGATGTGGACGGTTGTACCGTCCCCCTGATCTTGTCCATGTTCTTCCAAGAAAACGACTACTCTATCAAGAGTATCCAGGATGTCTTGATGCCTTTCTCCCTGAACTTGGAATACACAGCAATTTTCGAATGCCATCTCAGTTCGGATACCGTACTGCATCGTCGTGATTTTCTTTGACGAACTTGCTCTAGTCGCATAGTCAAGGTCTGTCACAAGAATGGTGTGTCCGGTACCGACTCCTCTAATCTGGCCACTCAAATGATCAACATCCATGACTCCTGTATCCCCGTCAATCATCACCTTGTCCTTCTCCTCGGTGTGGCACCCAACTTTGGATGAAAGGAACTTGATGTGATATGCGGCCTCCTCTGGCACATCGTTCAACTTCAAGATAAGTACCATGGCCCTTGCTGAGGGATACTGAAAACAACTTGTCAGATCGAACTCTTCAACCATCTCAACATAGAGCTTTGTCCAAAAACCGTCGCTCTCGTTCACTTTTGTCCTCAAATGAGAATCGGTGAGAGGTTGAAGCCCCATTGATGAACTCGATCTATAATTTCCACCCAAAGTCACCCCGACATAATACGTGAGCCTTCTCACATACTGTCTCCAATCTCTTCCTGGCTCGGCTGTACGAGGACCAGCAAACGGAGCTGTAGCGTAAGCAGTGGTACTGCTTCGATAAGTCCAGAGATTGAATATGATGGGTTTGCCAAGGTAGTCCATACCGTTGCACCCGATAGTCGTCACACCTTCAGGAGGAAGCGTGACAAACCATTCTTTTGGCTGTGCAGGCTGTTTCGGCTTCGGCATGGGTTTGCACTTTGGCGGAGCTTTCGGTGGAGGTCGTGGAACATCATACGCTCCATGAGGTACATCGGATGACCAAGGATCCCATTGTTCATTGTTCCTTTCCCAAGGTGGCCTAGGACCTGAACTAGATGAAGTGTAAGGACCGCCCGGTGGTACCGAACTTCCTTTTCCTCCAAAAGTCTGGGTATAGTCATCACGATTCTTTGGTGCTCCACTTTGATCTCTTGCCCTTCTTGCTTCCTCCCTCATCTGTTTGGTGATTTCATCCTGACTAAGCCCTTTGTTCTTGGCATGATGGATCCGAAATTGACACAACCATTGAGGTTCCACCGCACTGAAATCTTTCAGATTGGGTGGTCCGATTGAGGGATTCTAAGGTTAAGTAGATCTTCTCCTTTGACTTGCCCAAGGTCTCCAGATCTGGTTCTTCATCCAGGTTGGCTTCGGATAAATGGAGCTCTGCAATGTACTGATTCAAGATACTGATCGATGTGTCCCTTGCGAGAAGATCTCGATGGACTCCTAGTTCAGCACCAAGAACATTGTAACCTGCTGTCCACACATCCGGTTTCACCTCTGGAAACCATTCTTTCAAATGCTGGAATGCAGCGAGCATCTGCGCATTCGTTTCAGATCTGAGGGAAATGGCAGAGTGCTCAATGACATGCCTATGAATGCATTGATACAACGCTTGGATGCACTGGAAATTGTTGATTGCGGCACATCTTTCCAAGGTTCCTCCCGATTGCCCTTTTGCAATGATCTGAATGAGGTCAGTCAAAGATGTGAGATCTTCGGGATGATTCTTGTTGTGAAACCTCAATGCAAATCCCAATGACGCACCCGCCAAGCTGATGTATCTGCAGCTGCGTTCCCAATGTTCGCCGGTCATTGCCATGTAGTTGCTGCTACGACCTTCAATGGGTATCCTGTGACGCAGATCATTCATGGAATCATAGAAGTACCCGTCCCTCGTGATGTCTAGAAGTGAATCTTTTGACATCGCAGTGGAATTGATACCTTTCATGCCTCGTTTGGCGACCTTCTCATTCAGGTCTGCCAACATCCCTTTGACTGGTGCTTCTTGGTTGAAGGGTTCCGGCATGAATAAAGCCAAGAGATTGTCTGCAAATAATTCCAACCTGTCCCAAACATCATTGGATGCAAACGCCTCATAGGGAAAGTGCTCTGGATTAGGAGGAGGTGGCGGCCCAAGAGGTATGTGTTCTGGTCGTACCTGTCGCTCTTGACTCTTGACGATGCCGATCACCCTCTTTATTCCAGCAAAGAATGCCCTTGTCACCTCCTTGCCGTCGTCCGTCTCTGGGTCATACTTGCTGAGCAACACTCTGAGGGATCTCACGAGGCGCTCTTGGATGGTTCCACCCTTGGCTTCAACGGCACAATAACAAGCGCTGATAGAGTAGACGGGTGGTACCCCTCTCTCCATCCACTTCTCTGCCAGTTGCAGAGCTTGTCCTGGGTCCATGTCTTCGACGAACTGTCTAGGAACAAGTGTAGGACTCTCCCCTCGTCTGCTATCCAATTTCTGGAGGTGTTCTTTCAGCTTCTTGGCTGAGGCCATGCTCCTCCCTGTGGCCCCATAAACAGTAGAACGGAACATGTTGACTACACAATCTCCACGATGTAGGGATGTTGTCAATCTCCAGGAATGGCTCACGAATGCTAATGAGTTCCCCCTTTGTGGTAGGGTTGCCGGTGACAGCCCAACAGTGATTGGATGGAACTCAGCGAACTTCTTCTTGGCAAATTGCTGGATCACGCCGGCACCAAAATGGCTAGCTTGGTTGATCTCAAAATCTTGCTCAAGATGATTGTGAAAGGTAATGACACTGGCGCATGAATCATGAGTGTCATGGTTGTTTTCACAAGTGAATTTCTTCTTCTTAGAATCGTGAACCGACTGAATGATCTTGTCAAATCTTTTATTGATATTGACTTCTGAACATGGGTTACCGTTTAACATGGAAGGATGCGGCGATCGCGACCAATCGTAAAGCACAGGAGCACGGCTGGTCACATGCTGCTTCTTCCACAATGACAATGCACGTTTGTTCAAAGTCTCTATCATATGCTGCGCAATTCTAAGAGTATACAATTGAGTTACTCTCGTTTCTCTTCCGGCACAAGGTGCATGCTGATGTTTATGATCACATTTCTTCATCAAACTTTGAAACTGCACCCCCCACGACGCAATCCTCCACGGCTTCTTAATGGGTATATTTCTATGACCATAATGAGTTGCGAGGCCATACATACATCCGTCGAAATCATGTACGTGTGATTCCGTGCCTTCTATCAGAGTTGTCATTCTATCATCTCTCCAATACTCGCAACCTCTAGGTAGCTCAGTAAGCGCACATGCTCCTATTGCGAATACATGGTCAAGTGCATGGGCAAAGCAATTCCACAATGACCAATACAACTCTTGATGTTTCTCAATCTGCATTTCGGCCTTTATACTTACAGTCCTATTCAAGCGATTCCATGCAGAACCACCAGTGCAAGGACCCGCAAAGAAGACACAATCAAGACTGGACCGGACACATGCTTTCACTTTATTGATGCCATAAGCAGAGCAGGCATCGTCGTCCTCTGTGATTGTCACGATGTTCATGAACTGCTTCTTCAAACAAGTCTGGAGAAAGGTAAACCAATTCTGTTCTTCAGCACACATGAGGACTAAACATGGGACATTTCTTTCGAGCTCTTGTAGCATGATGCATCTATCAAAGATATCTTGAGGACCCTTGACGTCTTGCTGATGGAGTTCGAACTGATATTTGTGTGACCGTCCTGATCTCCTTTGTAAGACCAAATGCAACACGGGTTTTCTTCCCGGAGGTGTGTCACTTGCAGCATATTTTGCTGTTTGTGCAATGAACATGTGCTCGTGGGCAATGGTGTTCATCCCCCACGCTTGTATGCCTGTTGCAATCGCCGTGACATCGCCCTTTTGCTTGTTATTGCTGTTGTCTGTCGTTTCATGTTGTGGGCTGTGTCCGCGACCGTTGGAAACGATCAGGAATGTTGTATTTCCTATCCATGGATCGTCCTTACCTACGGAATTACCCTTGAAACGCCAGGAATCAACTTTTGTGTCCTTACCGCTCTTGTAGTACTTCTCAGTCCTACGATAATCAGACAAATCCGACAGCCGGACAGGACAGTGTGAGTCTTCACTAGGGACAAACTCTTGTGTTCTCGGCACATTATGCACTCGGGTGAGTGTGTCGCCATCGCGTCGCCATTCATCTCGGTAATTTTTATTTGTTTTTGGGTTTTCCCCCTTCGAATCCAGGCGCACAAAATGGTCTTGCACCGCACCGAAAGCGCGAATTGATGCACCGTCCTGCCCCCCACTCCCCCCATGAACAAGACGTAAAAGCGTGTTGATCACACGAAGGGTGGCAGGATGACAATTGTTGAGAGGAACCTCTTGTGACTGGAGCAAAGCTGTATCAGTCGACAAGGAGGCAATAGAAAACTGTAGCACAGCGTCTGGAGCCCAAGGAACATTGGCTAAGGCCAGGAACGGGGATTGAGATAAGCAGGCGCCCGCCTCTGGAGATGAGGATGCCTTGGAGGCATGATACAGGAAGCATGCACGTTCGACCCAATGATCAAAGCGCAAGGCTTGCTGCAGTGGCGTAGCTTCTCGTTCCACACAATTCCAGGAACCATTAACAAGGACCCATGTACTCCGACACGTGTCTGACGGTATGTAGCGACCCGGTGGGAAGCGACGATAATAGACTGGGACTTTGACGACATAGATGCAATCTCCATTGGGGAGATCCTGGACACCTTCTTTTCCTGTCATTCCTTTTACAAAGACTGCGCGAGGCAAGACCGGAGTCTGAGTGTATGGGAAATTAGGAATGTCATCCGTCTTAGTCTGAAAGATTTGATGATCGATTTTCTTATGATCGACTGATGGAGAGACCATGTCAGCCAACTCTTTGGAGCTCAAATCCTCTGGGTCAAGAAGGTTGATCAACATACAAGCCCGGCGCCACGCAAGTGGAGTCCGAAAGGCCTTTGTATGAATATCAGCACACATCTTGTGGGAGATCTCGTAGAGCAGCGCGAAATGGTCCTGTTGAAAATGTTCATGCAATGAGACAATGGATATCCCATGAGTGCGTTCAAGATGACGCATGGTGGGATTCTTCCCGGTTCTGGCAACTCCAATCATACCTTGATTATCATCATGGAACAATATTTCAGGAGCTTTGCCCGAGAGCGTTTGCCAGAGGCCGATGGAGGGTATCCCAAAGTTGTGGAGAGTGGAATCCGCCGCGACTATTTCTGCTTCAGGTGTTGAATGGCTGATACATCCTTGACGTTTGCTCCCTCCAGCAATGGGAAATCGTGTATGCTTACCTTGTACGTGCATGTGAGAGCCCGACGTGGAACGAAGGGTCTCACCGCAACCAGCAAAATCAGCATCAGCGAAGATTCCGACTGAGAGAGTTGCGATCGGATCGCCAACCCATCCAATCATGCGCTTGTCTAGAGTGCTGTTGACATAGCACATGAGATGATGCAAACGAGCATCATCATTGCTGGTCCATTTATTCACATTCCTGGCCAGCATGTTGATTGATCTCAATAGATCGAATCGAGCAATTCTGGCGGCGTACAACAACTTCATGAGTATACTCGCTGCAAGTGGCGCCAAAGAACCACGGTTTCCATCGTCCGGAGTGACGTCAGATTCGGACTTGGAATGCAACTTACCAGAATACTTGGGGTCAAAGGTGTTAGCACACCATGGACACGTAACGGCCTCTTTCCCTGGAGCGGGTGCTCGTGCGGGATGAGATTTGGTTTCTTCTGGGACGCTTGGTGTCGTGACCTTCTTCAATTTTGTATCATGACCGACAATGTCTAAATACTTCTCGACGGACAGTTTCAACAATCCTTCCATGTTGTATGAGACGGTGTTGACTACTGTTCCATCGTGGAGTTTGGACTCTCCTCGTGTGAGCATGCAGCCGAGATAAAGTCCAAGATCAGTCTCGGGCTCAATCCTGAGTTTCGTTCGTAGCATAGACCATCCTTTGGTCATGTTCTCGGTTGGTCCGGCAAGCTTCAGGTCGTCCACATATATAACGAGAAGAAGTTTCAGGCCTTCATGAAAATACATTGATGGCCATTCATCACCAATTGGCTTGAAGCCAAGTTGGCGCACCTGCGTATCGCAGTGCTTCTCCCACATTGTACCTGCGTCCGGATGTCCATACAAGGCTTTGAGGAGGCGTACCACTGGTCGATGATACTTTGATACATCAACATCATCTGGCCACGCGTCTGACGGTAACTCGACCCAACAGGGCGGTCCCGTAAGAGAAGCCTGAATGTATGCCTGAATCGCATCAGCGAGCTTGACCGAATGTCCGGGAACACATCCATAGAAATCTGCCCATCTAGAAGATTCAAAGGACGCTGGTGAATTGCCCAAGTCCTGAAAGAAAGCTGCTTCCCAATTCTGATTCTTCACTTTGTTTCCTAGCAATACTCCTCTTCCCTTAAATTTTCGTCTCTCATCACTCATTGGCAACTGGTAGTTCTTTTCCACAATGATGCCATGGACCCTTGCAAAGTGCACGACCTGCTTCAGAGTGAGCGCTTCTTGTTTTACGTCGTGATACTCCCGAATCACAGAGAAGTCGAACACTCCTTGCTCATGAAGTCCCAACCATTCTTTTCTCATTGAGGCTTTGGCCTTGGGATTCTTCAGCATTTCTGCTCGACTAACAGGTCTGGAGACTGCTGCATTGAACAGGTTCCGATAAGCACTCATCGGGTTCGTTGTGTCGGCATATGTGTATCTTTCTCGATGTTTGGAGATCGAGTTGATGCAGGGCATTGACGGAAATGACAAGTGATGATCTTTCAAGTTCTTTGTGAAATCTTCGGTTGTGCATCTATTGGATTCCGTTGGCATTGCATATGCTACTGCCATATCATTGAGGATTTCTCCACTGTTGACATCAATGATATTGAGTGGATCCCAAGTAGCACGTGGGCCGAACCCATTCTCCACACTCGTCCATTCCTCCCATTCGACTAAGTAATCGTCGTCGCTTGGGAGTTCTGTGGAAAGTGTAGATGCTGAAGATGGACTATAGCCCCCCATGTCATCGTCATCGGTGATCAGTGTCCGATCTTTCTTCAGATCGATGAAGATGTTGGGCGATACGTCCTTAGGATCATCATCCTTGTCCTCCTTCTTTTTCTTCTTCCTTTTGTCCTTGCTGGATCCCGCACCTTTACTCTCTCTCTCTTTCATCTTTTCTTTCTCGAGAGCTTCTTTCTTCTCAGCGATAGCTCTATCAGATAGAGACAACGCTTTCCATTCTTCTGGAGTATATTTTGATCTTGGTCTCGGTGATGACCTGAAGAACCTTCTTCCGTCTGATCCAACCTTATATGGATTCCCTTTCCTGTCCAGTTTCACGGTTTCACCATCATCATTCAAGTAGATGATACCATCACTTGCTTTTCCCATGGACATGTGATCCATTGAAGGATCTCCAACTGGCGGGTGATCTTCCCTGCCGGTCGAAGGTGGTACCTTCGCCTTGGCAGGTTTGGACAATATTTTGGAGTGACCGCCATCAGGTTTTGGATCATCATCATCACCGGGATCATCTCGTTCTTCATCATCTGCTTCATGATCTCCAATGGCGTCTTCGTCGTCCTCATCCCTAATCTCCCTTTCCGCAAGCTCCTCAAAATCCATACCGGGCTCAGTTGGTTCGTAATCTCCATAGTCAATCATTTGACTAGGATCTCCGACCTCTGGCTCTCCATCTCTCCTGTCACGGATCTTCATGCCTTCCAACGTGTTGTTGATCTTCTCGTATCATTCCTTCAACGGGAATTCGATGGGAGCGAGGAATACCAGGGTCTCTGTGAGCTGTGGTGTGAGTAGCTTTCTGATAGGGCGATTGGCATCAAATGCAAGGCTTTGATGTGCAAAAGTTTCAAGACTCCACACTCTGTATTGTCTCGACCAGTTCATCCCGGGCTTGATCTCATATCCGGCGAAAATACCTGGGATTCCCTTGGGATCAAACTTGTGCTTCTGCTCAATCCTTCCTTGACTGCTCGGCATGAAGAAGACCTTTGCACCAAAGGGAATCTTCTCTCCATGGAACTCTTTTCCATGTAGCTTGTACCAAGGGCTCACTCCATCCTCTCCTTCCTCAATGTTCAAAAGATGGCTGACGCATTCTACTGCATAGCTCCAGAAACATGGCGGTAACCCCGCTTCCAAGAGACAAGTTGCGGTTGTCATCATAATGAACTGATTGTTCCTCTCCGCCAGAGAATTGTTCTGAGGATGATTCGGTAGAGAGTGATCGAATGGGATCTTCAGCTGCTTCATAGCCGTCTCAAACTCTGGGGCTTTGTCGGCATAAGCAATCTTGATCTTCTTCAATCCTTTGAAGTGGTTTATTGCATTGACCACGTCCTTGGCAAACCTCTCTTTCGACGGATAGGCCCATATGACGCCTGTGTACCTGTCACGAATGACGAAGATCTCTCGATCAGTACTGATCCCTTGATCAAGGATGTTCCTCGTATCGACAAAATCAAAGGTAACCAGATCCCCAAAAGCTTTGAGCTTTCTCTTGAACGCTCCTCGATGCGTCTTGAAGTGTTTCATCTTTGCTCTGATGCATGACTCACAGTAGGGATTCTTGTAACGGTGTGTGAGTAGATGTTCGATTTTCCTGGCATCTGCTTTCAGAGTTCCTCTTCTCACCATTCTGCTTGCACCGTCAACAATATCCACCTCGATGTCATCTGCATCATCATCGTCAGCTTCTGGTTCACTGTCTCCGGCGACATCTGATCCTACCTCATCTTCTTCTCCAGGAGATGCCTTGAACTTCTTATTCCTCTTTCGTCTTTTGACTTTTGGAGGCTCAATCACAGGGAGGTCGTCATCATCACACATGACGCCTTGAGGATCCACATCACAGTTGGTGAAAGCCGATTGGTAATCAGCTTCACCTTCTCCTAGGGTGAACCTTGCGATCATCTCCGCCCTTACATCGTCGGTGGGGTTACAGAAGTCACTGCCCTTGACAATATATGGGATGTTTCCCTCTACTTCTAACATGATTTTCTTGTAGTTCGGGGAAACCATGTACGGGTTGCCGCAGGCTGGCCATATGAATGTGTAACCTTCCTCCATGCATTTCTTTCCAACAGACAGTACTGAAGGAGACTCATCTAAGACGAATGGGGAGTAGGTAGAGTCAAATTCGTCGAAATGAATGTCGGCGACTCCCTTTGTGGATGTCACTCCATTTGCAGTATAGAATGACATTGATTGGTCGCTTTCTCTCACTTCCAGACCTAATTTCTTGGCTCTGCCTTTCGATATCAAATCATACCCACATCCTGTGTCCATGATGAACTTTGTTCTTGACCCTTTGGCTGGAATAGACAATGTCTTTGTGTCTGCATGATCTTTCTTTCCCTCGCATACATGAGGAATGACTTTATGATGGAAAACTAGGCCGTCATCTTCGTCAAAAGACATAGTGACCGCTAGGTCACCCTTTGGTCCAACTGGTATTCGGACCCTCTTGATCTCAGTGTAGGGGACCATCAATATGCCTCTTGCCTCTGCGACCTTTTCTTCAAATCTGATTTGTTCTTTCCTCGTGTAGCAGGTGAGCTCTTTCTCATCGTATCGTTTGATGTCTGGACGTAGAGGTTTCCTTTCTACTACCTTCCATTTGTTCCTGACTGAGTAGATCGCTTCGTTCAACATGATCTCACAAGTCTCTTCATCAAAGGATACTTTTGCACCTTCTTCTCTTGCCTTGGCGGATGCAGCAATCCCTTCATCTTCGGATTCGTCCATGAAGAGTTCACCGTCAATGGCTGGGGCTCCAGGCTTCGCCTTAGGCTTCGGTTTGGGTTTTGCCTTGGGCTTTGGCCTATCGTCTCCTGAGTCAGCTGGTGCAGATATCCCTTTCTTAGGAGAGGCTTTTGGGTCATGGTAGAACTTGCAATCCTTCCCCTTGTCACAAGTTCCTCGAATCCACATCCAACATACTGGCTTGTCATTCTTTCCGACAGAAGATCCTCTGGATGGTGATCTGGGTTTCTTGTGACTGAATGGGCAATCTTTCCCCATAGTGCAGTTACCTTTCACGAAGTATTTGCATGGTATCTTCTTCTTGTCTGTACTCGGACTTCGGCTGCGATCCTTTCCATCACCTTTACCTTTCCCCTTTCCCTTTTTGTTCTTGTCTTCAGGATGCTTCTTGGGATTGGGTTTCGGCTTCACTGCAGCAGCGTCTTCTGAGACAACCTGTTCTTGTTGCCCTTTTGGTTTCTTCTTCGGATCAGCTGGTGCAGCTTTCAGTTTTGGAGCAGGTCCGCCTGGTTTGAGATTCTGAAAGATATTGGCCACATTCTTCACTGCCTTCTCCTTTTCCAGGATCATCCTGTCTTCAGTTTGCCGTTCGATGTGCCTTCTGATCATATCACGTAGATGTTTGTATGTCTTCTTGGCATCATCGTCGTTCATGCTGTTGTAGGCGCTGATGTCGTATGCCATGAGGTTTGAGTTCCTGATCTTTCTCCATAGGAGATCCCGAAGAGTTTCGTCGCTCGGGACGTCAACGGGCTTCATTCCTGCCAGAATCTCATCCCAAGTGTGGAAGAACAACGATAAGTTCTTGTCTCCTTGATATTCTAGTTGGTAGAGGTGCATTGAAGTATATAAGACTTCCACATTTGATGTTGTCTTGAAATTCATAAGGATCAGGGCTAGGACCTCTCTTCCCTTTATGAGGCTTGATGTTCTCCCTTTTGCATTGATCCTCGTCCTCAACTTCATAGCTACACCTGAACCATCATCTTTCGCATCCATGACGACCTTGGTAAGAGCTAGGCCGAGTTTGGCATCGATTGAATGGAATCTTTGGTCTCCTGAGTCGACAAACTTGTCCGGATCAGGATCGTCCATGGCTTCTTTGATCCAGTCGATCCAGGGCTCTTGATCTGAATCATTGGCCGCAATGATGATCGATTGAATGAGATTTGCCTTCCATAGTCCGAGATCATTGATCCTGGGCCATGACGGAACGTTTATCTTTGATTCTTCCTTCCTCGATACTTTCATGATTGTAGAGGTTGCCGGTGTAAGATGAGATGAAGAGGATGCTTCTGCTTCTGAAATCTTGTCCCTCAATGATTTGTTCGCCTCGGATAGCTCAATTGATTTCTCCCTTTCCTCGGCGTACTCATTGTGGGTTTCGGCATACCATTCATACATCTCATCTCGGCTCTCTGTCATTTCATTGTACCCGTCCTTGTAGTGTTTCGCCTCCTCTTTTGCGTTCCGAATCTCATCTTCCTCGGACGCGTGGGTTGGTAACCCGCGGTCTCTGGAACTAGGACGCTTGCTGTACCGAGAGACTATGGGTGCCATTCGTGCTTCTGCTTTTAATTTCGCATTTTCCATAATGACATTCTTTGTCTCCTTCTGGCTTTCCAATAGTGCATTCTCCAGTTCTCTGATCTTCTGTTGAATTTCAGCACCATCATCGCCGAACATAGGAGCTCTCATCATATTCTCTCTTTTCAGCTGTGCGTTGGCTTCGGATAGAGCGAGGTTGGCGTCTTTCAACTGTTGTCGTTCACGGATGGAACCTTCTAGGACTTCGTTGTTGAATATTTCTCCTTTTGCGATAACCTCCTTTGCGACGTTCGCTTCGTATTCATGGTGGCTCGCCTTCATTTCTGCCATTTCTTTAGCAGAGACTTCAGTCTGGCATACAAATATCTCCATCCTCATGCCCACTTCCATCTCTTCTATCTCCGCTCTCGCGTTGAGTTCAGCTCCACGTGCCATAGCTAGTTGACCTCGTAGATGATCAATAACCATAGCTTCCTGATTGCTCTGATCTTGAGATGAGTGAACACTGTGTTGAAGACGTCTTTCCCTGACCTCACTGTTCCATTGTTCTTCTCTCTGGTGTTGGATCACCTCGTGCATGTTGACATTCTCATCCTGTAGCGCAATCATTCTAGCTTGTATCTGGTCAGCTATTCCGACGAAGGCTGTGTTCTCATCCTGAATGGCTTTTGATCTTCTATTGATCGCCAATGAAGATTCATTCTGTTCTTGGATGTGTCCAATTGCTGCTTGAAGCTCTTGGGACATTCTGTCCTTCGTTGCTTTCACAGATTCAAGCTCTGAATGTTCTTGATGAGTTTCTTGTGCAAGCTCTTGATATCTCATGTAGATATGTTCAGCTGTCGATTCCGCCAAGCGTAGCTTGTGTTCGAGCTCTTCAATTCTTATTGTCGCTCCTTCATCTTCCTGTGTCATCTCTTGTAGATGTTCCTGCATCTTCCTGTTGTAGTCATACATTTGCCTGAACTCCACTTCAGCCTCGTGGTGTAGTCGTGAGTATCCGGCTTGGATGCATTCATATTCTTCATGAAGAAAATTGTATGCATTTCTCGCCGATCTCAATTCTTCACCCAGCTGAATCTCTCTTCTTTGCTCTTTTGCTCCTCTATCATCGTCACGTCTCTTCTCTATACTCCTTCTTGGGGATCTCGCGGTAGACGTTATAGGCGATGTAGATCTTGTTGTAGCTCTCATCGATCTTCTTGGTCCTACGGGTGCAAGATCGGTCAGATTCCGAGCCGGTGGCACGGATCTTTCCGAGATTTGTGATCCAGTAGGCATAGTGATAACGTCAGCATTTGCTGATGAATCAGTACCCATTGTAGAGTCTGGTGACGAAATGGTGTTGGGACCACCAGGAGCAGCGAATGAATAGGGTTCGCTTCCATTTCCTCCTGAGCTTGACATTGCAGGTTTCTGTAATGACTAGTCTTGTTCTTGGTCTCGTGTAGCTCGTACGGCTATAAAGAGCGCGTACGGCTGATAACCTGCGAGTGGATCTTAATCAGCGAAGTTTGAAGCTATCACTGACGGTCCATAAGCGGCGTAGCGTCGGAACGGAAACCGCACCTTTTCTAGTCGCTTGATCCTTGAGCCAAAGTACATATGGTACATATATATGTACAAGTTGCACTGTACGTGTCGCTGCACTTCCATTCGCACTTTTGATGGCTATTGAGACTGAATGGCGAGCCAAACTCGACAAACCGATCTGTGAATTCCCAAACACTATGCACGCTTCTGACAGGATGTGCCTAGATGTCAGGCCATCGGCAGATTCAAAGACAGCAAAGCTCTTCTCCTTGGGACGTTCGAGAACACGCAGCCAGAACCCACGGCCATGTTTCCTCTAGAATTAAAACGGAGGGAACTGTTTTGAGGCCCATTTTCTCTGCACCTTTTTTAAATCCTTTAAACCTTTTCAACAACTATAGAACGATCCTCCTGGACCATGTTGGCGTCACAAATGGACCAAAAACATCGCATCTCAAGAACATGCCCAACGAAGTCGCAAAAACTCGCCCCCGAAGACGAACAAAGGCACATTTCCCAAAACAACGATCATTCGCATGGTCCAGTTCAAAACCCTCCCGCCGTTCTTTCTGGGTCCATCCTCAGACTCGCCTGGGTCCCAGACTCGGTCCCGGCAGGGGTGACGACTCCATACGACTCCGAGCGTCCGCTGCCCGGTCTCGGGCGAGCAGGGCGGCGCTGGCAGTCGGGTCTCGTCCGAGGGCGTGGTTTCCTGTCCGCTTTCGGACGGAGCCAACTGCTTGGAGTTTCAAGGTTTTTGGGCGGTTGGAACTGAAGCAACAACCAAATCCTTAGAAGTCTCAATAAAGGCGTATGCACTCACAAACCGAAAGAGAAGTACATGCAACTTGGAGAAAAGAAGAAGTTTCGCACAAACCGAAACACTGCACTGTCCTTCATCCACTGCTGCTGCATCAGCTCTGCGGTCACCGGTGAGTCGGGGATATCACGCATCCACTCCTGCACCTGGTCGATTCGACGTCGGTCGGCCTTCGATGAGTCGAAGGCAGAAGGGCCGTTGCCACAGAGTGGGGGGGTAGAGGACGCTGCTAGGAACAAGAAGCTACTAGGAACAAGTGCATCGCTTCTAGTAACAAGTGCCACGCTACTAGGAACAAGAATTTACTATAGCGGCTCCTGGCATCGCAAGGACGCTACGAGGAGCAAAACTCTTCACCCCCTCAGTTCACCATGACCATGACTTGCCACCCTCTTCACCCCTCCTGAAGAGTTTTCTCTGAGAAAATCACGACGCCCTGAGAGTGCAAACTTCACTCCTGGAAAACCGCCTGGTAGTGGTAGTAGTGTGACTCGCAGGTGGAGTAGAACCAGTCGTTGGAAGTTCTGGGGAAGTTGCTCTAGCCAGGTGCCACGTGTGACACGATGTGATATGATGTAGTGGAGGCCCACAAACCATCAAACACCTAGTTTTCCCTGGCCGAACACATTGTTCTTGTTGGCAAAAGCCTTTATTTTTCATCGTTTGAGGGCCACTGGTATGATGTAGTGGGAATAGAGAGGGGAAACATGGGAAACATCTATCTGGGAATATCAGAATTAGATGATCTTTTTCGAGCCAGCTTGCGAAGCTCTGTCCACTCGCAAAAGAACCATCTCATCAAAACAAACCTTTTTGCATTCCATCGATTTGCACCAAGTTGTGGCAACTTCACACACAACTCCTACTTCCCCTATTCAGAGCTTCACCACACCCCAAAAAGGGAAGCTTTGTTCCAACCACCGCCCACCAGCTCCTGCCAAAAACCCGCTCCAGGACAAACCAACGCCACGCGAAGGAACCACCGCCTCCTCGTCGAAAAGGACGCTCCGGCGCGGCAGGGCCGGCGGCGCTTTGGCCTGCTGAGCCATCCGTGCCGCGCGTTCCTCCTGAGCACGGCAGGTTCGGTGGTGGAGAAGGTTGGAGTGGTTGAGAAGGACGGTTGTCGTCAAGGTTGGCCTGAAAAGGTTGGATCCTATTATGATCCCAGTCAATAAAAAACCAGCCACTTTTGGAGAAAAACCGCTACCGAAAACGAGGAATGGTCAATCTGCAAGACTTTTTTGACCCAACCAAAGGGACGTGTCCAAATCGGTCAATGGATGCAACTGGACCTGTGCGTCTACTCGTCGCGACCTCATGCATCACTTCGGACTACCGCAATGACTGCAATGAACTCGCCCCGGATGCTGAGGGACTTCCTCCATCCACTGTATGCTATACTAAGTAGCGTCTCCCCGACCTCCCGTCTCCCCGACCTCACCGAACGTCGACGGTGTCGAGCGTCGACGTCTCCCGTCTCGACCCAAGAGGCTGGACATCCCACCACGCGGTCGATGTACGCATTCTGCGCGTCCTCTTTGGCCTGGGGAAGGAAGGGGCAGCTGCGGGGCAGCTTGGGGTCGCCGACTTGGCACCGGCCGGGTTGGATGACCGAACATTCGGGGATTCCAAGGCAAAATGGTCTGCTGCCAGGTTTCTCTTTGGGCACAATGTGGGGGTCCAAAAGCAGGCCTTTGTATGGGTAAAAGACAACAGCAGTACTTCTGGCTGTGGGTCGACCGGGCATGACCCGACCTATACCTGAATTGGCTTGTTGTTTGGCTACATGCTGGACGGACCTCTTCAGGGCTCTCGTCCGAACGGCCACGGGCGCCGCACCCCCCCCCGCCGCTGTCGGGCTTCGCTCGCCGTCGCCTTCTCCTCTTGCTTCTTCCGCCGATCCAGCTGCATCTTCGCCCAGACGTCGCGGCGCTGGTGACGAACCATGGTGATGACCTGCCACGCGGAGAGGCGGAGAGGCGGCGACGGCGCGCTTGTGTCGTGGCGACCTCTGCGTGGAGCTTCTCCGTTTGGGTGGACCCAGAAGTCATGCAAAGGTGCGAGGATGGTCGGGTTCTACTTCGCAAAGTTAGGCAGACGAGTGAACACACAAACATTCCTGTCTTGCTGCCGTGGGTGAACAACTACCAAGTAGAAGTCTGGAAAACCGATTCTGGGAATCTCTCCACGTCTCATTCTTATCAGCCCATGATAGAGGCACCGGAAATCATCCACCGACAGCACTTGACCTGCGTTTGTCCGGGCGGTGAGTTCTTCGTGCTCAACACGGTCGACTCGGCGAACCCAGCGGGGACACAGCGAAATGCCGGAGCTGCCGGTCCGCAGGGGAAGAGACCTGCAGATTTCAAAAGGAATACATCTTTTCCAAAGACCAAGAGAGTCTAAGAGAGCAATGAAATCACTGAAACGAAAACCATGAGGACGTTGGGAGGGAGGGTCAAAGCTGCTCAGCTGTTTTTGCGTCTTTGCTTCCACCGAGTTCCACCGAGTTCAGCTTCCACCGAGTTCCACCACCCCGTCCAAGGCTGGGGAAGGTGAGCAAAGTGCTTTCTTCGGACAAATCGGTGCGTGATGGTGTGCCCATGTGGGCACACCAACATGAAATGACCGAAGAAAAAGCACAGCCAATTGAGGATGTGCTGAAGATCACCTCATGTCACACCTGAAAAAGAACCGGCACCTGATTGATGACCTTGTAGGTGCTCAAGCAAGTCTGGCACACCTTCCTCGGGTCAGTTCGCCAGCGACGCGTTTCGGCCGATGCAACAGGCCATAATCACCAAGACCGACATAGAATGGAGCTCATGAATTGCTTGCGACATCTTTTGAACACCTCTTCCAAAGAACCAGTAGGTGGAATGCACTTCATGACACATCAGCCATTCGGTATACCGGGGCCGACTTGCCGTTGGATCAAAAAGCTCGGACTCCGACACGGGCCGTCGGTGCGGTCGGTGCCGGCTTGTAGGAGCGATCGGACGCTACGAACGGGGCTCCTGGCATCGCGACTCGAACGGAGCATTCTTGCCATGTAGCCTTGTAGCAAGAAGCTATTAGGGGCTCCTGGCCATACTAATAGGAGCAAGGACACTACTAGAGGCACCTGTAGTTGAACAAACATGTACCACATTCTGACTGACCCTGAAGCCCTATAGCAGTGGAAATTCCTGACCCTGGATCCTTCTGCGGTCAAGAAAAGCACCTCCCCGTTCTGGCCGATGCCCAAACGAAGATCTGTCGCATCTCATCCGAGGTCAACAGGTCTCCAGTGGCACCCGAAGCGCGCCTATTGGGATGCTGGTCGGGTCATGGCATCCCACTTGACGGTAGGTGGACCTCCCCTGGTCGGGTCTTTGCGGGGTTGGACAGCCACGACACCCCTATGGTGCTTAGCCTCACCCATCGTGCCCCCCCCGGACAACATCCAAGATTGGGCCAGTGACACTGGCCGTAGCCTGTATCGCATCCCTGCCACCTGAGCAGTGGGGCACATGGACTGTCGACTTCGGCAGATTTCAGCCGATTCCAGTCGGCTTCCCAGAAACCATCATTTTGTTTTCCGACATCATGTGCGCTACATTAGTCAATATGTGTGAATAAGTGAATGCCAGTGAAGAACCAGGGTGCTAGAACTCGACCTCGGACATTTTGCTAAAAACTGCACTACGCTTGAGACCATGGAGTGTCTGGGTCATAGAAGTGTATGGATAATGGCCCCAATTTCGGTTGACCATGAGCTTTCCGAATACCAAATCAGGTGGTGACTTTCTACGAAACCCATGACGATTTCAGGGAGTGTGTCGGCTTCATGCGTAGGTCTGCAAGGGCCAATGGGTGGTAGCTCTGCGTCGTCCAGGGCCGACAGCCGACGATGACGGTCCATCCCTGGCTCCGGACCACCCCACCAACGACGAGACCTTAAGCCATTTCCACACCGATGAGTAGCACGAAGCAAACGAAGCTCGTTTGCGTAATTCATACCCTCATACGTGTTCGCAGGAAGCACAGTATGGGCCAAAGAACCCGAAACGATCGGATGGGCCACGCGCCGGACGGACTTGTTACTGGCCTCGCCGACCCCGGTGAACGTAAACCGGTTGGACCAGGCCGCCGAAACATCCAAAAGCTTCTGCATGTCGCCCTTCTCCTGGTGCGACACGACGAGGCGCAGTGACCAACAAGGATGAGTCCACAGACCTGGAGTCTCCTGCTGCATAGAAAACGAAGCAAGCATGGAACAGGTCGGCCCCTGAAAGACCCTTTTTCTCTGGTCTGTGGCCTGCTTCCATGATTATCTGAGGAAGGGCCAATAGAATTCATGTGCCACGGCCTTGTAAAGCTGCGACGTACGTTTTATCCAAGGCAAAACAGTTCGCTTCATGTCCAATCACTTACACCTGGCCCATTTCAGGCCCTGAGCCCTGACTTCAGGCCAGGAAACACACACCCAAACACTTCTGCCCCAGGGAGACTGAATGGGCGGTAGATGACCGACAGCTCAGGCATCCAAAAACCCATCCCAAAACTCCCAACCTCACCGAGGACCTCTCAACCTCTCAACCTCACAGTGCCGATCTGAACAAAAACACCCAAGCAGATCTCCACTCACCCGGCAATACGAACACACTCGGTGAACCGCCGAGGAAAACCGGAGAAGTCGTTCCACAAACCGGACCTCATCGGCCCGAAGCTGCTCCGTGGCGGTCAAGATGAGGGCGGCGTCCTAGCCAGCCGAACGGCACCGATGAGGGCAGCGGGGCTGGTCTAGAAGCTCAAAGAAAGGGAATTGGATGGAATTGGTCAAGATGGAGGTGGAACATGTGGTGAGTCGATTTGACTTGCGTCTTCGCATTTTGTCAGGTCATTTGGAGATGGCTTGGGTGTGTCTGAGTCTCAGAACCATTGAACAAATCAAGGCCCAATTATCAATTCCAACACACATCGGCGGTGTCTCTCCTACGATCTATGGAAATTGCCATCAAGCTCAATAAATCCGGTGGTAACCGTCGGTGTTGGAGAGAAATGCGAGATTTTGACGCCGGCAAAGTTTGTGCCACCCAAGAAAGATGTATTCAGTCGACTTCCTCACGTGTGCTCCACCTTGGCTAGTGAAAACCATGGTTCCACTTGATTCGTCCAGGTGGTCTTCTCTCCCCCGTTTCACCCCAGCACTTGCACCCGGCAACCGACCCGACCAACACCCTGAAGAGCCTTTTTGGCGCCCGGAAGCTGCGAAGAAAAGTGACACACTGTGCCACTCGTATCTTCAACTTATACATGTAGAACAATGATTTCTGCATTTTGACATTGAACTTTCCTCTCAGCTTTGGTGTCCAGTTGTTTCTGTCGGAAACTCCCCGTTCTCCTTTCTTGTGCAGGACTTTTGACTAAGACCAGCAGCAAACAGCGTGCTTCCAAATCTGACATCGAACAAGCTACCGGAAGGCCTCGGCCTAGGCCTCTTCACCCACTTGGGGAAATGTGGCACTGATCAGCTCCGCCATGCCTTCCTGCAAGCTCCAGGTTTGCAATGCCTTCAGCACGAAACTGGTCTCTCCTCCTTCCGGAACTTGTTGGAAGACCTGGTGACCAATCTTTCCTCGTCCAAAAGGCCCAGGTGACTTTCCTCTCTAAGAAAACCATCTGGCCCTCGACACCTTCCCTCGTTCCGCCCTCGTTCCGTCCATGTCGCCCACGGATGAGACGCAGCGCAAAGACGCTCTCTCTCGTCCGTGGGGCTCGTCACACATCAACGACCTCAACGAGGAGACGAGGCCCGACTGGAGGAGATCAAGTCGGGGTGCTGAAGCGCCGGAGCCCGACCCTCTGCTCCCGACCTTCAGCGGCGTCCAATCATCACAGACTCCGGCGGAAGAAGATCCCGGTGATGTTGACGACATCTTGTTTTGGTTGCTGAGAAATAGGCGGTGAGACCAACATGAGGGTCTCATGGTATGATATCTGGCTCTTTTACGATGATTAGATGTCATTGTTTCAATTCAGATGTGAATTGAGACATGTAGTCTTAAAACAGACACACACCATCCAAAGGAGCATCAAGCGCCTCTCGGCTTCGCTGCTGTTCCAGATCACAGGCTCCACCCGGAGGCCTGTCTGCACGTTGTCCACTGAGAGCCTGGCTGTCTGTGAACTGCATAGAATCAGCTCATTACTGAGGTCGCCCTCCGTGGCTGTCACGGTCGAATCCTCAGGCGTGCGGCTCCAGCGTGAAAACGGCAGCTACTTGTGCTGGTATTTGTTGTTGAACACCCCAGCAAGGGTAAAGAAAATGATCAAACTACTCTCCCACTTGACATGGAAGTGGATGGCACCTCCAACTTGGTAGATCAAAATGTTCTTCCAGGGGTCATACCGTACCACATCCAAGTCAGAATGTACACTCACACACACACACACACGGTGGGAGGACAAAACGACAAAATCAATCCACAAAGGCACTCCGAGGACGCCATTTCACGCACCACCGGCATTGGCTTCACCATGGCAGCATCGGCTTGCAATGCCTTTTTTCTCAAAGCTCTCTTAGCTTAACTCATCGACATCGACGGTGAAACTGGTGCATGTCCAACTTTACGGCGAACAGCTTCGTTTGAACCACCGTGACTGGCGCTTCAGCTCGCTCTTCGAGCCGGAGAGGATGCATTTTTCTGAAGCAGTCTCATGGGAGTATGCGTGAACATGCGTGAACCCATGTCCTAAGCGGCCCCGTCTTCAGGTCCTGATGTTTTTCTTCTCAAAAGAATGACCTGAGAGTTAATGGAAGAAGTACCCCACTGAACAATGTGACAAAGAGTCAAGATGTGTCAAGATCATATCTCTTGATAGATGCAATCCTGCATCAGCTGAAAACCGTAATTAAGACATCAACATTATAACTTTTGTGCAGTGGATTGATTCCAGGGTATTCCACATGGCGCAGGACTTGGTCTCTCAGCCATCAAGTGCTTGAGGCGAGTTGCCATGCTGACTATGCAATTAGGTCTGAACATGCAGGGACACATGCCACACCCAACAGCAGAACAGTTGCTCAATCGAACCTCAAAACGACCAAAGCCATCTGGAACACTTCAACCACCCTCGGTGTATTTCCAAACCCATCACCGGATGTGCCGCTGCGCCTGAAGGCGACCGGTCGTCTATTGGCCGCGTCAGACGCGTCCCGAGGACCCGGTCCTCGGGGTCGATGCGCCAATCTAAAGCCATCAGCCACTGGCAGAGCTGCGGATGACTCCGAGCTTCCAAGACCTCCACCGGCGGAGGCAACACACCCGGGCGCGGTTTGGCGGTTGGCGGTGGCGCGCATGCGGGTGCGGTGCCGAGGTGCGGGAGCAAGGCAAAGGCGCCTTTTTGGGTGGGCAGCTGTGGGAACGGAAGACATCAGGCATGTGTTCTAGAACACACACACACACACACACACACACACACACACACACACACGCGAAAAAGGAGGCTGACCCAACCTTTCTTGATATGTCGTGTTCTTCTGGGCCTAGTGGACGAGCACAAAACGCACAGGTCAGGCATTCGACTTGGAGGGTTCATCATCCCAAGAGCATGCTGATCAGTGGATTTCGAGGTCGAAAGATGTGCTACATTGGAAGATCTGCCGAATGGAAACGAACCAATCACCGGAAGACCAAGCCATCTCCACAGATCCAGAGCATCCATCTCCACAGCACCATCACTCCCCACCAAAAAGCCTCGACGTTGCCCCCTTGGACCGTTGGGCGTCGCTCCTTCTGCCCCGCCCGGGATCTCGACAGGATGCTCCTAGGTCAAACACTCAAACACCACAGATGGAACCCCATTGAATTGGTCCAGGGAATCGGATGGACCCATCTTGGATGACTCACACCACATCCCTTGGTCCAGGGAGCCGTGCATGCACGCGACCGGGCGGCCTGGGAGGCTTGAACCTCAAAGAGCGGCGCCTTGGGGTTCACCGTGCGCGGCGGCTTCTCGTCCTCCTCCTCCTTCGGACCGAGGGACGGACACGTCGGAAACCGGGCAGACGGGTCGAACGAGGGGGGTTCCGGAGGTCAGGGGAGGACGAAGAGCTGGAAGATGGGGTTTGGAGTTTTCTGTTCTGGAGGTGGCTGCAAGGTCCGGGAACGTTCCCCTTGTATTCATGTCGCCTCACAGCAAAAAAGGGATTCTGGAGTCCAGTCTATTCAGGAACCCCATGAATTTTAATGGCCGAGCCCCGTGTTCGTTGCGGTCGAGTGATCCACGGTCACCATGTGTGCACAACCACCGGCAGGAACTGCGGTTGCATCTCTCCCAACTCGACGGAAAAACCAAGCCACCCCAAAAATTCCAAGACCGTCACCCCGAAAGGGGCTTCGAACAGCCGCCGATCTTCCCCAAAACACCGTGTGGCTTTGGCACCCCTTTGGCGCCGACCGACGGTGAATCGGGGTGCGCGCGCCTCCATGCAAGCGACCAGCTCTTCCGGTCGCAACAGCATGCCCAGCCTGAGGATCCGCGACCCGTTGCGAACACGCGGGCGTTCCGGTGGATGGCCTGTTGGCCGCATCCCGCCGGCAGAGATGGGCCACTCCCTGGTTGGAGGGTCTGAAGTAGGTCCACGGGGTCTACCCGAATAGGGGATAGTACCTTTCACCTTTCACTCAATTTACCCATCAAATTTGGGTGACTGCCAGTTCTCTCTTCACTCAAAGAGAAAGCAAATAAACACCGTGGTTGACTTGATGGAATGGACATGCCGTTCTCATCCGTTCCGTCTCGGACGAGGCACTGATGTCCATCCAGCTCCGCATGGCGTAGGCAGAGCGCACGGCCCGTGCGACTCCAGGCATCGCCACTGGTCTCGATGTCCTGCCGGTCGTGCGTCTGCGGTCTCCGGGTGAGGGTCGGTTTCTCAGAAGGGCCGGGTGTTTGGGATCGGTCTGTGGTGTTTGAGATCTCTCTGTGGGACTTGGTGTGACGGCTTTTTTCTCTCTCATGAGGTGGTTGGGAGCAGGGCCCAAGCTAGAAGACCCTCAGCGAACCTCCACGCCAACGATGGTTGCAAGAAATCGATCCAGAGAAGCGGATGAAGCCATCGAGTACTGGATTTACAGGTCATTGAGGGAGTGAAAGCCATGCATGTCCTCGATCAGGGATCTTCCAACTGTGACAAATTTCTGCCTTTTCATCGATCAAATCAGCCAAGGTTGGCAGACATGCCTGGCATGTCGGAAGATCCAAGTATTCCGTTGATGGATCGACGTGCCTGCAGGTGCAAGAGGCCGGTGAGATACCCATATTGGCCGCCCTCAATTTGTAGGTCGATGTGAATTGGAGAAACAGGTGAGCTTGGATGAAATCGCAGGTTCTTGGAGCTCTCATTGAAAGCGGCGCACACTACTCACCGTGGCCGTCTTCGTTTTGGACCCCACACTATAACGGTGCCAAGCAGTCTCGTCGCGATGGCGGGTCGGTCCTGGAGACTCTGTGGGTACTTGAACTCCACTTGGCAAAAGTCACCATAGCAACCCGGCACCGCCATCGCCGGCTCCTGGCAGGGTCAGAAGAGTTCAACGCCTTCTCCTTCTCAAACGAAGAAAACGAAGAAGAACAACGAGTGAACACCATCGCCGGCGGCCGGATCCATGCACGGTTGTATTTGCACGGAGCCGGATCGGTGGACGGCTCTGGGGAATTCGACTTCGCCGGTTGGGTGGTTTTTTTCGAGGGAGTGAGAATGGTAGAACTCCAACTCAACGGGACAAGACCAGGAGCATCCAACCATCTAAGTGTGGCTGGACTGTACTTAGCCCACTATTTATATACTCTCTCTCAATATCGATCGCCAGAACACCCACTCTCAGGATGCTCTAGGTATGTATTGATTCTGAATTCGTGCTGGGGCTCAATGGTCCGACAGCGGGGCTTCTCCGCCACGGATGTATTCAGCGAGACGGACGTCCTGGAACGCCTTTCAGAGAGACGGACGTCCAGACAAACTCATTGGCCTTCACCCCCGATGTTAACCGAACCAACTGAATCCCGTTCTTTTGGAGTACAGTGGGGCCGCTCCCAATCCCCCCATTCGAAGATTTGGTGGGTAATCCACGCTGCACAGGTGCAGGTTGGGGAAACTCATGAAATTGTGGGTCTCAACACCTCAATTCGTATCTAGCTTCGACACCAAGCTGCTCCAACCCCCCAACCTCCCTCTCCCTCGCCCTCCCTCCGCCCCTCCGTCGCTCCCATCCCATCGCCCCGGCAGGACGCGTCCTGCTTCGCCTTCGTCAGCGACTTGCGCTCCTTGCCGCCCCGCGGCTTCTGGGGCGATGTGCCCGTGACCCGCGGCACGTGGGGCCGGAGCGGCGGCAGCGTGATCAGCGCGCGGAACTTCCGGGGGAGGAAGGAGAAGTGCCGCCGCGGCAGTCTGAGCGCTTTTGGGGCCGTGTGCATGGGCGATTGGCGGAATGGGTGATGGTGATGGATGGGGGAGATGGATGGATGGGATAACGTCTGCTTTGCGATAAGGTGGAAGGACTGGGTTTTCATCTTTCAATGACACTCCCTGAAATCAATCCTCTGGAAGATCCTCTACTTCTGTTTTGGGGAACCTGCGACCTGCTTCCATGAGCAACGTCTCAGAGGGTGGATCATAAGCCATCCCCGCTCCGTGCGAAGCAAACGCTCCGCCCCAAAGCAGCGGCTCATCGACCGCTGTGGCACCCGGCATGCAGTGATTCTTCGGCAGCTCATCGAGCGGACGTGAAGGCAGCTGACCCGTGGAGAAGGAGCGCACACCGCTCTCCATGGCGCTGAGGGGTGTTTGACCACCGCTGATGGCTTTGTCTTGAAAGAATCATGTTCGGCTGGAACCCCATTTTGAGCTGGTGGGACCTGACCTTGGAACGTTTTTTCCGGCACCTTCCTTCCTTCGTCGTTGGTTCTCGCTGAAGAAACGCAACGGTGTGGGGGGGCCGCCCGACTCACGCCACGTGGCGCCGGGAGTCTTCAGTGTGTTTAGTCATGTCTAGTCTCTACGCACTAGACATGAGCGTTGCTGGTGAGTCGTCCATTTCTCTGCTGGTTAGTCCAAGTGGTTGCAGGGGACAGCGCCACTCAAATCCAATGCGTTCTTAAACTTATGCATCATTGATCAACATCTGTTCTTGCCGTGAAATTGCAGCAACATCTTCACCAAGGCCGAAAAAAACAGCTGAGGAATGCAGCGCCCATGAGAATGAATGAAGGGTTACCATGCCAAGAAGACACCCTATCGGTTTAGAATAGAACGGATGTGACCATCACTGCATGGACGAATATCTAACCAACTTGAGGGGAAACAATCAATTTCATATCTTGGGCCTATCCTACTACCAGGGCCTATTCGTGGATGATGATGGGGCCTGGTTGCAGGCCTTGTTCAAAAATAGTGACTTGCTTGTTTACTGACTGTTACAGGTTTTCTAGGACAGACCCAGTTTCATATCCTTCCCCTTTGGCCATGGTGAAAAGCAAGCCATCTCCGAAGAAAGCCGAACGGTTGACAAAATCGATGACACAGCGATCCTTTCGAAACTACTTAAGGAGACAACCTCTAGAGGAGACCTGTTAGAGGGTGCTGGCCCAGAAGACCAAATTTGAATTCTCCCTCCAAACTGACCCATCTTTGGTCAGCCACGCTATCCCATACAGGCCCACGATGCCAAACCCCCACGCCCTCTCCCGCCCTCCGATTCCCTCGCCGGAAACGCCCCCTCGGTCCCGCCAAGAGCCGTCGCTTCCCTCCGATTCCGGCCACCCAGATTCCCTCAGCGCTGCCGAACCCAGTCCCAACCAGAAACAGTCCTGGTTGTTCCAAGGCTTGCTCAAGTCATTCTTTACATCGGAAATGGCCGGGACTGAGGGAGTTCCATCCACTTCTTTCTGTTTGGATCCCTCAGGCGCACAACGGTTTCCTCGATGGTGCGGCAGCCCTCCACGAAGATCCCACCTGCAAAGTCCGTGCCGCGCGCCGCTCCACGTCGTCCGAACGCGTCGTCGTCCGAGTCGGGTCGGAGTTGGGGAGTTGAGTCGGTCGTGAGAGGTGGAGCGAAGGGGCAGGTGTGGACGTGATGTTCTGGTCCTCCTTTTTGTTGGAACATCTCCAGAGAGAGGACGGATGGAGCAAGGAGAGCTTGGCAGCTTGGCAGCCCAGCTTGTTCAGAGCAAAAAAGCGGACGGTTAGGTGTGCGTCCGGCCGCCATAACGGCGGCAAACGGAGGATGAGTGAACGAGCCGCCACCTTGGAAAAAGTGGAGGAACGGTGGCGGCCGCTACGGGACCGGAACTTCCCGTAAGGAAGCTGCCGAAGCCGAAGTCGGCCAAAGACGGCCACTGGGGAGTGCCTCCATGAGTGCCTCCAATGTGGACAACAACGAACAACCTGAACACCAATCCCATCACAACATTCACTTCATGGAGAAACCAACAGTTTTTGCCTTCGAACAGAATTGAACCTCATTTCCGCCCTCCTCCTCCTCCTCCCTTCGTTTTTTGCCCTCCACGCTCCGCCACGCCACTGCGCGCCGTGCACGCTGCGTGGGCCTGGTGTGCTGGTGGTGCGTGGCCCCGTGGGTGGGCTCTTATCCAGCAGCACCTGACAGCTCAGAAAGACCACGACAGACCCCTCCCAAGAGTGGCCCAGGTTTTGGGGAGGACTTGGAGGACTTCTCCCTCATCCGGTCAAATCGAATCTGGCCACCATTTGGCTGGTTCTTCTATCTTCATCTCTAAATGCAGACTAGAGTTCTGCGGGGACCACCACGGAACAAAAGGCCAAAGAAAGAAAGGAATCAACACAGGCCTTAGAACATTCCAAGAGTCTATATAAAGAATAAAAGACATCGACATGTACACCTTAATCAATGACTATCTAGTTTGAAACATTGGGTATATCCCATTCCCTCTTGGCCCAGTGGATGATGATGGTTCAGTTCCGATGGCTCTACAGGTAAGTTCGGATCAAACATAGCAGGACTAGCGCTCTGCTCCCTCGGCCTGGATGAAGGTCACGCCCAGGCAGAAGACGTCACCTGCGATGGATGGGTTCGTTTCGTTGCACGGCTCGGGGCAATGGCAATGGGTTCTTGGGGTTCCATTCAGGAGGCCTGTGGTTGAATCAAATTCATTGACATGTTTTCACACGTTCTGTACATTTGTTTCCTGAAATCAGATCTTCTCTAGAACCATCCTTTCTCAAAAAACATGTTCCAAAACATGTGTCGACAGGTGCCGACACGTTTTTTCGCCCAACTTTGCGTCCAACACGGATCCAAGTGAGGCTTCGCCCCACATCTGCTGCTGCGGGTCCCAGAAGAAAAACACCACCCAACACCCATCTCCACCGCTCGCCACGGCGACCCGCTCGCCACCGGCTCGCGACCCAAAACCCCGCGGGACCCGCGGCGCGGGACCCTGCCTCGGGGGAACCACTTCCGTTGCTTGATGGTCTCCGGTGGCATGTAGCCGGGCCTCGGTCTCCGGTCGATTTGTGGTGCGGTCCCCCCAGTCCCGGAGATCGAGGTTGTGAGGTCCGAAGTCAGCGTCAGCTGGTGAGGTAGGGGGCTCGAACAACGGAGACTTCGGGAACTGAGAAAGGTCTGTGGTTTCCAGCCAGGAGGGGGAATTTGGGTTCAGCTGGCTGGCGAATTTCAAGTTCCCAATGATTTTCCAGGTCCCTTTGCGGGCTCCAAAACCAACACCTTCTTCCGTTCTTTTCTGGGGTCCCGTGCAAGTCTTAGAAATAGGACCCGAATTCAACGGGAATAACATTTTTGTATGCTGACGGTTCGTTTTCAGGTGTTTTTTTGTTTATGCGGCAGGTTCTTTTTCGTGTGCGGCAAAATATTTTTCTTATGCGGCCGGTTCTGTTTCTTGGTCCATGCCTTGCGCAAATCCTTGTTTGACGGGGATCTTTTAGGATGGATTCTGATTGACGGGTGCCTTTAACGAGGAATCTTTTTGACGGGGATCCTTCAGCAAGGATTCTGTTTGACGGGTGCTTTTAACAAAAAATATGTTTGACTGGGGTCCTTTAACAAGGATGCTGTCTGACAGGTGCCTTTAACAAGGAATCTGTTTGACGGGGGTCCTTCAACAAGGATTCTGTTTGACGGGTGCCTTTGACAAGGAATCTGTTTGACGGGGGTCCTTCAACAAGGATTCTGTTTGACGGGTGTTTTTAACAAAGAATCTGTTTGACGGGGGTCCTTCAACAAGGATTCTGTTCGACGGGTGCTTTTAACAAAGAATCTGTTTGACGGGGATCCTTCAGCAAGGATTCTGTTTGACGGGTGCTGTTAACAAAGAATCTGTTTGACGGGGATCCTTCAGCAAGGATTCTGTTTGACGGGTGCTTTCAACAAAAAATCTGTTTGACGGGGGTCCTTTAACAAGGATGCTGTCTGACAGGTGCCTTTTCTGTTCGATGGGTGCTTTTAACAAAGACTCTGTTTGACGGGGGGCCTTCAACAAGGATTCTGTTTCAGGGGTGCTTTTAACAAAGAATCTGTTTGACGGGGGTCCTTTAACAAGGATTCTGTTAGACAGGTGCCTTTAACAAGGAATCTGTTTGATGGGGGCCCTTCAACAAGGATTTTGTTTGACATGTGCCTATAACAAGGAATCTTTTTGACTTGGACACGATTCGGCTCATTTTGGGAAACGCAGGATTTGCTCGTTTAAGCTCACGGCTCACGCTGGAACACATGATTCGGCTCATTTTCGGATACAATCCCCTCGCACTGTGAAATAGATGCGGTGTTCAATTGAAATTTCTTCAACAGAAAATACGCGGGAGGGGGCGCGGGGTTTGCGCGTGGCATCTTCCTGCAACTTTTACACAAAAGGTATGCTACCTTGGAATGACACCTTCCTCTTCTAAATTCAGCCCCCACGTGGCTTACAAAGGGTATGCTACCTTGGAATGGCATCCTCTTTTACTCCGTCTTGAGCTAAATGCAAGTTCAGTGCGAATGCTCACTGGGTTCTCGGAAAGGCGCCCTAAAGGAAACTGATTGCAAAGAACATGCGAATAGGCTCTGGTGATACAAAAGGAGTCCTGCCTTGCAAAGGACGAAAGCTCTTTTGATGCTCGCTGCACCCTTCTCCTCGCGAGCCAAATGTTTCTACCAGGTTCCTAGCTTACAGGGCATCTTCTGAGGTGCTGTTTCCCTTGTAGCCTTTCATCTCCCCCTTCGTGCGTGTCTCATCAAGGCTGAGGGATGAGTGTTATGAAAGGCTGGACTTCACAATTCCGAGCAGCGTTAGAGCATGATCCCACTTCGCGACTGCGAGTGGCTTGGTCATTGGGTCTGCTCGCTGGCAATCGGTCTTGATGTACAGGAGCTTTGCGCTGTTACTGGAAAATATCTCGCGCAATGATGACAAGTGTATCCTGTGATGCTTGGACACGTGCCTTAGTTTTGCACTGTAACCTTGACTACAAATAGTGATTACTGCACTATTGTCTTGCATGCAAAGTAGCTCGACATCACGTTTGTAGTCTTCTTCTGCAAACTCCAAAATAGGCAATTGCGCTGTCGGTGCAGTGTGCCCAGCACAGCACCATCAAAGCCGCCGTAATGGCGGCAGCTCTGTGCCTGCCGCCGTTGCAAAGACAGACCAACGTCTTGCCACCTAAGTCAGAAGGAAGCAGGTGCATCGAACACCCCATGAGCTAACGAAATAATTTCTGCATCCGTTGTGGAACGGGCCGTTGCTCCTTGCCTTTTGGTATGCCATGATAGAGGCCAATACGATGATCGGCCCTCTATACAAAACAGTCCTCCGAAGTGCTTGTGGTGTCTTCAATTGCACTCGAATGATCTGTGTCAGTGTGAAGGACTAACCGCAATCCTCTGGTCGGTCGGCAATCCTACCTCGCAAGCAGTAGCTTTTTGTTTCCCAAAGGTAACACATTAACCTATGGAGACGACGATTGTCTGCTCTGCTCCATTTGGTGACCCTTCGAGTCAAGTCAAACCTCCTATAGCTTTGATCACGTCAGGTCTTGCGAGACGACTTGCCCACAACACCTTCATGAGGATTTTGCTGGCTCACAAAAGGTATACCTTGCGCGGGGGGACCCTAAAGAATGGAAGCCTCAAGCTAACCTGCCAAATCTGTAGCCCGAAGCCAGCGCCAAGCGGCGTGGAGAAAGGAAGGCCGGCCCACACGCCTTCCTGAAAAAAAGCTAAAGGTGAGAAGCCCGAAGGATGTGAGCACCAAAGAAAGCTGCGACAGCCGTACCATGGTTCTGGGACTGGACTTGATTTGCATGCTCCTCGGCCTGAGCGGCTATGTACCTAGCACGATGGGCCTCAGCGGCCTGTTGCTCAGCCATGGAGGCTGCATGGTGTGCAATGTGCGCAGCTTGGTTTGCCTCTTGCAATGCAACAGCGGCCACGAAGGCCGCAGCGGGCATATGACGGGCATCTGTGTTGTTCCACCCGAGCCATACTACTTCATAGCCTACTGGCATCCCTTTTTGGGTGGTTGCGCACTCCTGCTACCGCAAAAGCCTCAAGATGTGAAACGAGACATCAAAACCCTGAAGATGTGACGCCCTTGGCTACACACTGAGCCAAGGCCGAATCCCCAATGTGTAAACAAAAAAGAAAAAGGACTACAGAAACACCACAAGGAAAAACACATGCAGAAGAAGAGCAGAGAAAATGCACAGTGCGAATACAACACAAAAAACACCACAAGGGCAAAGCAACGTAGACCAAAAGCACACACAAAAAAAGCAGCCGGAGTTAAACACAACAAAAAACAGCAGCACAAGAAAAAACAAGGCACAAAAAACAAGCATAACCTGAAATGAAGCCGCAAAAGAAATCCCAGCTAACACAAACGCCCGCACTCCAAGTTGAGACTAATCTCTCACGTTCCAAATTGAGACTAATTGCACGTTCCAAAACGAGGCCGTTTCCCTTTAGCAAGGAACTTGTTTGACGGGGATCCTTCAAGGAGGATTCTGTTTGACGGGGGTCCTTTAACAAGGAATCTGTCTCACAGAGATCCTCTAACAAGGACTGTCTCTGTTTGACGGGGGTCCTTGCAGAAGGAGTCTGTTTGATGGCCATCGACACCTCGGCCGACACCTCCGCCTGCATACCAAAAAGACCCGCCTGCATACCAAAAGCAACCATGTGCACAAAACAAATAACATAAAAAGCATAAGAAAAAGCACTATGGACAAAGGAAACAACACCAACAGCATCAGAAAAAGCACCCAGAGCATAGTAAAGAACACCCTCGATTTAAAAGCACCCCTGCCCATATCTCCGCGTAGGGGAAAGAACACCCAGAGCATTAAACAAATCACCCAGCCCAATTTCAACTCGTTCCCATGTTTTTTTCCCAACAATTCCCATTTTCCCTGTCTCAGGGTCTCCAACTTTCCGAATTTCAACCGGCTTGTCTGAGATGCCCCAACCAATGGAGAATCATTAGATTGTGAAGATTTGTGAAGGGTGAACCTTTTCTTTAAAATAGAACAGATCTTGATGCGATCGACTCTCCAATCTTCTTACGGCTTCAATTTTTCACCTTTCATTTTCTTCAGTGGCCTCTCCCTTCCTCGAATCCCTTTGGCATCCCTTTGGCTCCGTGCGTGCCACCAGGCATGCCTCGGCTGAGACAACCGGACGCTGAGACGACGGCGCGGCGCACCCGGTCGTCTTCACATGGGATGAACACATATGATCAAGGCATCAATCGTTTTGGGGTTGACACTTTGACCCGAGAGTTCCAAGTTCGACTTTCAAGTTCTTTCGTTCGAGTGTCGGAAGGTGTTTTTCAAAGGCCAAAGGCAGGCCGTTGGTCCAACGTGGCAAGTGGATCCAAATCTTTACCGGCAACCAAATACTATGGGTTGTTCACTTGGGGGTATCAACCAACCAAGGCCACTACCAAGGCAATCCAAGCGTGTCAGTTGCATCAGAGTTCCTTCCATCAAGAACCAAGAAGGACTGGTAAACACTGATCGTCCAACAAAAGAGCCCGAAAAAGAGAAAAACATGCGGATCGATCCCAGCAAATCAGTCGAATCCATGCACAAAGGGACTCTTAACCAGAATTATATAGACTCCAAGTAGATAGAAAAGTCAGCTAAAAATGGAGCTTTTCCTGGACCTCAAACACACCCAAATCTGTTTAAGTGGGACCAACCAAACGAACCACAACGGCTCAGCTCCTGGTACGTCTGCGCGGAAACACGACCCAAATCGATGCTGGAACCGCCGAGCAAGGGGTTCAAACCCCGTCCACACCACCTGCTCCGACGCTTTTGGCGGGTGCCGTGCGGCCGCTCGCCAAGGGGCCGTTGGAGGCGGTGACCATGGCGCGACAGACGCCGAAGTCGATGACCACGACCTGCGAGCGACGTCAGCGGGTCGAGCAGGTGGTCTCATTGACGCCTAAGAGGACGCAGTGAGGGGTGGCAGTGGGGAGGTCTGCAGGGGTGGTGAGGATTCCAGGATCTGCTCTCCCCCCATTGTGGTCGGAGTGGTTGAAACGCTGCGGCCCCCTCCCAAGGTGGCCGGTCAGAACCATTCGTGTAGAGACCTACCGGACAAAAGGTCATTGGATCGGAAAAACACCTATCACAAAGCAAACGTAGCTTTGAGATACCGTCTGCAATCAAGCTTCCATGTGTCTTGCTTTCCTTCTTCCTTATTTGGGGGATCTCCCCTCGTTGTACTTTGGACCACGCGCCATGTGAGAAACCGTCCCCCAATTGGCCTCAGGCTTCCGGAAGTCCTTCGTCTTGATCATGATGTTCGGCTCCTGACCCCGGCTTCGCACCGCCACCGCGAGCGCGCACGGCCACCTGCCCGGTGGTGCTCGGCTAGAAACACCCACAAAGCGCATCATGCACACACACAGGTTGGGTTTTGGAGATGAACCGCAAACCACGCTGTGGTCAAACTATACCTAGAACGGAAGCGGATAGACGGCCGTGGTGTGATGAAGGATGCTAGAACGGAACCTGAGAACTCGCACAACAACCAATGCGGGGCAAGGCCGAAACAACAAGAGCCAGACCGCGTACTCCAGATTCCCCCGACGACAGGTGCCCTATCAGTCATGCACATCAATAGCCGACCATCCATCTCCAGCCGACCGCAGCGTTGAGATCAGGCGGGCTGTGCAGGGGGTCGGAGGACCTCTGAAGCAGGTGGTTCGAATCCCTCAAGGCTTCCCCAGCTCTGAAGCAGGATATCCGTGCGAATCCCGAAGAAGCAGGTGTGGTTTCACTAAGGATTTCTACAGCTTTTATCCTCACAAACTGCCGTGCACAACTTCGGCAACGCTGTGCATCTTAGTATATGTTCGCGTGGCATCATGTTTCTATATCAACCTTCAACTGTAGTGACACTGTAGTGCAAAAGGTCTGTGTTTTTGTTGCCGCGAGTTTTCCCTTTCAGGAATCTAGCGAGACAAAGACTTCTATAGAGGAGTTGAATATATTTGTGGTGTACATTGGGCATTTCTGCCAATGGTCACCTCAATGAGAAAAACCAACTGCAATTAAGGTTCCACCTGCACCAGCAAATATGTAAACAAACATTGGTAGTCACCACAGCAGTGTTCCCGAGTTTGTTCCCCACGTGCGTTCTCCCCTCGCCATCGCGCTCCCTGCCCCGGTGGCTGAACTGCTTCGCTTCCGCCGATCGTGCGGTTTCGAACGAAACCGCCTTGATATCGCAGTGCATCATGGACTGTTCGTGCATGAACTCCAACGCCTCGAGAGCGAAGCAACGGACCCTGCTTCCGTTGTCACCGGGCCGGGTGTGTGTCAAGCGGATGTGGCTGGAACTGACCTGGTAGACTTGTCGTCTCACGTTTGGGGTGGGGCTGGAATGAGAAACAACAGGGAGTCCTGAGAAAATGGGCGCAACATCTCCTTTTGAAGAAACAACTCTTTGGTCCATTGTGGGAGACTGGACATGTTTGGACGAGGAACAGCATCTGAAAGGATGTTTTTGCCTAGTCAAGGTCTCAAACCAAAGATGCAACCTTTGATTCAATTGCAATTGCACCGATGCATTCATGCACCCTCCACGTCCCTCACAAACACATGTGATGATTGAAATCATTTTAAAATTGATTTAGACACTGGAGATGCCAAAAGCGGTTGCGGTCGTAAGGATTTCTCCGCCGACCCAACTTCGACTAGGTCTTGTTTCTTCAGCCGTAACAACTAGACTTCCTGGGAACCCACTTTTACGAAACTTACGAAACCCTTGACATTCCTTGTCAAGAAGTTGCCGGACAGTACCTTTGCCAAGAGTTACATCCCACACCCAGGGCTTTTGTGTCGAAAGATCAAAAAAAACCTGGGGACTTTTTCCATGGATTCCCCAACCAACATCCTCGCTCGGTGCCCCAAAGGGCCGCGTCCCCGCACACACCGAACACGACGCGGTCGCCGCACCTCGGCGCACTGACGGAAGATCCCGCGCCACCACTCCTGCGACGAAACGTCGGGGGAGCGTCCGAACGTTCCGTTCGCGTCCGAGGCGGTGCCGACAGGGCTTGACAGGTGCGACGGAAGGACCCCAGTTGAAGGAAGGAAGGACGGTTTAGGAAAAAAGACGAACGAAAAAGGGACCTTTTCTGAATTGATCCCACCTTTCTTTGAGGGGCTTAAAATCACATGTTCGGACTTGCCACTGGCAGGTGCTGAGAGAGAAAAACCCATCCTTACTTCGAGGTACACAGTGAATCGTGAACGGCATGCCGCTTAGTTTTCAGAACTTGGGAGATGTACCGTGCGAAAGAGAGGCATCTTGGCATCGAAAGAACTTGTCTGTGGAAGCTGCTTTTGGTGGCGAAACGGGCTTTCGGCTGCGCGAGGTGAATCGCAGATTCTGTGCAACGAAATCGTGGCAGGCGCAGGACGTGTTCGCTGCGCAGGGCGTGCAAATTGCGTGGCTCCGGCTCTACCGTGCATGGTTGATCATCTGCTCGGAAGGCCGAGGTCGCATCGATTCGGACACCAAACAAATCCAAGTTCCCTATACCAAAGACGCAGAGCATGCCTCGTCGCACGAAGAGAAAAAGAACAGGTTTTGGCCGAAAGACCAGCGGAATGTCCTTCCATATCAAATTCCACACTGTTGCATCACCTGTTCCACCTCCCGAAGCTGTTTGGTTTCACACAACACAAGTTTGAATCTCGCACAGTTCCGTTTCGCAGCAGCGAATCAGCTCAAGGGCCCTGTTCAGCCGAAACAGCAGCGACGGTGCATCAACTGTACGCAATACACCCTGGCTACAACAGCTGAAATTCACACCCGTCTTATCTACAGGTGTGTTGCGGGCTTTACAGTTCAAGTTGTACAAAGGCAGCCAAGCAACTCTATTCCCCGTGGGGCCGTAAACCATGCCATTCCATGTCGAATTCTCAAAACAAGTCAGGTGAGACTTCTTCATCTTTCTTCTTGGCTCCCTTCTCGCATGCGCCACTGTTCTCGACATTTACAAGGCCACTTTCCAGTGTCTTGAGGAGGTAGTCCGGCTTCATGCTCTTGGTTAGCGGGTCTGCCAATTGCTTCGATGTCTCAATCCACCTCAGGTGGTCACCATAGGGACTGTAGATCTCTGATGTTTTCTCGCCACTCACAGTCCACACTCCTTGCCTCAATGCGGCAAGTTCTATGCCAAGCCTCTTGTCTTGTACCTTCCTTGGAACTTCTGCCAGTAAATGGTCCGATAAGCTCCTGCAATCCGTGTAGTACACGTGTGCCATTCGTCTCTGAGTTTCTTCATGCCAGTTCTTGAAGTCATCAAGTCGTCCGGTCAACTCACAAATCAGGCATCGTAGACGATCTCCATGTTCGACTGCAGTTTGCAGAGCGTATGCTTCTGCTTGCAATGTAGCACGACACACCCTTTTGAGGGTAGTTGAACCAAAGCTGATCAGATGCATTCTGTGACTGCCTTCCTTGAGGCTGCTCGCATTCGTTATGTAGTGAATGCGGCCTTGCTGACTCTTAAAGCCTTCTTCGTTTGCGAAACTTGCGTCGCTAAATGTCACAACTGCCAGATCGCTCCAGTCAATCCAATCGCTCTTGAAGGTGATCTGCAAGTCACTTCCTTGAAGTGCCAATTCAACAACCTTGTTGGCATTCTTCAAGTCTTGCACTGTTGCCTTTGCGCTACATGCACGCTGCATCTCATTCACACGGTAACAAAGGTCTGGTCTTCCATAACGGGCAACCCAAGCCAAACTACCAACAACGCTCCTGAGGCTTGTCAACTCCTTCTCTGTCACCTTTTCCGACAGCTTCCGATGCTTGTCGATTTCGATCGGCTTCACTGTTCTGCAGTTTTCACTTGTAGAAATGCTCACGGAGTAATCCTCATGCTGTACGAACTGACGTCCGCAGTATCGGAACTTTCCCGATTCTGTTTTGCCAATCGTGAACCTTTTGAGGATACCTTCAATTGTCTTCTTGCCTTCGTCAAGGTAGCAATACAACAAGTCGTCAACATGTGTCGCGACCATGCCTATCAACTTTCCCTTGGAGTTGTGCAAGTAGTACAATGCAGGTGTAATGCGACTGCACTTCAACCCGGCACTGGTGATCTCACCATTCATCCTCAAGTAAAAACCTCTGCCAGCGTCGATCGTGCCATAGATCGGAAGGCGTGCAACCAACATTGCATCCGGTGGAACATCCGGGCTTGGAATTCCACCACGTGGCTGTTTGAGCAACAGCAACCTCGTCATAGGCTGACTTTGAAAATACGCTGAGGAAACATCTGCCGCATACAGGGTCACACGATGGCTTGATGCGAAGCTTGCAATCAACATGTGTCCTTCAGTTTCAGCAGTGGGGCTATCACAGCGAATACCTTGTGAATCACGGCTCACTTGTTCGTGATTTCCACAGGCTACTAGCCGAGATCTGTTTTCTGGCTGATGCTCAGGCGTACCTGTCAGATGAGCTTGCTTATCCACATCTACCCATTGCATAGGAATAGGAACATGCCCTTCTTGAAGTAACTCTTCCAATTCCTTGCCTCGAATAGGCATTGCAGCATTGAAGCTCCTATATTTGCTCCACTCTGCACGACGTGCATCCAAGATGCGAGCTTGCATCTCGGGAGTGCATCGGTCGTATTGCAGCGTCTTTGCCACCTTGCCAACCTGCGTCTCACTGTTTTCTCCAAAGCGTTGAGCCACGAAAGCTCGAAACTCTGCAGCATCGAGTTCAGTGTCGTCAGCAGCGGCCATGGCGATCAACGGGTGTTTTACCCGTGTAAAGATTGTGAAACCTGTCCATGCGCGAGAATCAACATCATCCATGCCCGGCATGGACTCGCTGGTCATTCGACTTCCGTCTTCATAGACTTTTCTGGTTACGCGTCTTCCTCCGAATCCTTCCGGAACATCTCCGTCATGCAGCGGATGAAAGTCATGGAATCTCCTCTTGTTGTGAACACGAATTGCATGATTCTCAGAGATTCTCCAATGGTCTTCATTGTCAACCAATGCAAGCATGACCTCATCATCACCACCAATGCCTCCGGGGGTCATCGGAACTGTGACTGCGCTTCCACTCGCGCTTGCAGATGATCGGGCAGCCTTGCCCGTCTTATCTTCTGCTTGTGCTTCTCTCTTCTGTCCTTTCTTAGAGCTTGCTTCTTCATCCATCATTCGGATGTACTTCTGCTGTCCCAATGTCACTGCCTCCGGGAATACTGGGATGTTGTTCAAAACAGAGTAGGCCAAAGATTCACTCTCATTGGCTGATCTAAGTTTTCCGGCGGCACACAAAATAGGAATACCTTCATGTAGCAACCAGATACCATTATGCGGGTCGATGCCGATCACGCGCGAAGCAGTGGACCACACGGTTCCACCTTGCTGGGTGTCTCGACGGTAGACCACAAGGTCTCCAACCACAAATGTCTTCTTGTTCTGGACTGCAGCATTCCTGGTCAATGCTCTTGCAACACGGGAGCTTGTATCCAAATGGATAAATGCCTTTTGCGCAGCCATACGGGACGCATGACACAAATGATAGCTTGCTGCAGGGTCAAGCTTGTTCTCCAAGATGCCCAAGTTTCCTGCCTCATCCATATCTGTCACAGATCCTGGAACTCTTGGGTTCCTTCCCAGGACCCATTGTGCTGGAGAATAGCCTTGGACTCTTTGCATGTGGTTCTTCACGGAAGTGCACTCGTGCAAACATGTTTCAAACGCATTGCGACCAACGGCTTCCATGTCATGGATGGTCTTCCTGAGGATTGCCTTCAAGATACCTTGGTGCCTTTCAACCTTGCCAATGGCTGATGGGGTTTCCAATGGTGCATAGAAGATCTCAACACCATGCGAAGCGAACAGCTTGGACACCTCACCTCGGTTGTGGACACCTCTATCCATGATTGCAGCCTTTGGAAAACCTGCCCAACTGATCCATCTGCGAAGGATGGCTTGTGCACAGGCTTCTGACGTTGGCATACCTCCACCTTCTTTGACAACCTCTGACAAATGGAATCCTGTCGAAATGTCTAGCATCGTGAGAATGCTGTACTTGTTCCCTGCATAGTCCTTCATTTCTGTGACATCAAGACCAAGCATAGCATTGAACTCATACTGGAAATTACTATTTCCTACCGGATGGTCACGGGGACGTGGTGCAGTGTCTTCGCAGGACTGACAACGGACGAGACGTGCAGCTTCGATCAACTCCTTGCTTGCTTTACCTGCCTTTAAAATATTCTTCAGAGTTGACGGTGCGGGATGTCCGAACTGCCGATGCAAGCGACGGATTGCAATGCGAGTCCTCTGGGGGAGAGCACGCCACAGTCGTCTCCGTTTCTGTTCCGTCATGTCGGCTCCGGGCAATGCAAGTTGATCTAGCATGAGTTCTTCCTGTTCTCTTGCCGTCAACGGGTTTCCATCATCATGTTTGGTTTCCTGAAGAACTCCCTCAATGTCACTGTCCTCAATTTCAGATATGTCTTCAAGTTCGTCTGCGACAAAACATGTCCGTGCAAAATGCTCCAAGTAAGTTTCTTCTGACATGGTGTTCAACATCTCTAGAAGTCTTGCCGATTTCGCGTCCTCAAAACATTTTGGAATCATGTTTTCTCCGCACCAACCTTCCAGCGCCTCCAAGAGCTTGGGGCTTTGTGGACCTGCCAAGGCAAACTCTAGGTCACCACCGAGACAAATGGAATGTTCGACAGATATCTCGAGAAGTGGTGTGAAAAGAAGAAGGTTGCAACCATACATATCGACTTCCATGAGCATATCATTCCAAATCCTCCTGGGGTCCGTGTTCTCCAAAAACAGTACAACCAAACCAGGGATCTTATTTGAAATGTGCTTGATGATCTCCTTGCGGGTCTTCACCCAGTTTGCACCTACATCGAATACCTTTGCACTCTGGGGTGCATTGATCAACATGTCATCCTTGACAATGACCATGTGTTGTACACTCAACGGGTTGTTCGAAACTAGTGCATGCAGGACTGAGTCGTTCTCTTGCAATGTCTGCAGGCCGGCGACAAACACTTGTTTTTCTCCTTTGTTCATAGTTCGGTGATCCAGAGCTACGAATGCGTGACCATCGCTGTCGGAGCTCAGCTCGATCTCACCTTGGAAGCGGCTCATGATGAACTTGTCTCGGTCGAGCACCTCACGCGAGCTAGTCGGACGATCCGGAGTGCTTCGTGTACTCATGGTAACTACGTCATCGTCTGACAATTCCTCTTTGGGTGCGTTCGACGGATCGATAGCGGTGCAGCCATGGAACGGTTCAACAGGTTCAGCATCAAGTGCATCGTCCATGTTCTCCTCCTTGGGAGTCTCTCCTGCCGTCTCCACTGGTTTTGCCATCTCTGTGGTCTCTGTCTTCGTGCGTTTCGAAGGTCCTTCGCTCGGTCCGTCTCCATTTCCTTCATCATCACCAGGCGGTTCCTGGCCACCATTGCCCTCTTCATGGTCATCGCCTCCTGGGGGCTCTTCTTCTTCCTCCTCGACATCTTCATGTTCTTCGGGTCTTGCAAATGGAGGTGAGAAGATCAAGATCCTGCCTTTGACATACCAGTCAATCTCTTGTGGCTGATTATCCAAGTTACTTCTCAACAATGTCATCTCCCACTGGCCTTCAACATGCTCAAAACTCGACACCTGCCAGCCATCGTCCTTCATGTAGTCGGTGTAGTATGCTCTGCTGGGCTTCGAAGAGTGCTTGCCATGATCGTAGGTTTCATGTTGGATGACGATCTTCACGTTGAGCTCGTGGTTCGACTTGGCAATCTCCTTGCTGGTGAGTGACGTGGACCCAGGGAAGAAAGGTCCTACCCAGCGAAGGGCACAACGCGATGCCTTCATTCCCAAATCTGGCACTGAATCCCAGATTCTGTCAAGCAACTCAAGCGGCATGTGTTCGAGGTTCACTCGACGATTCCACGGTCCATCGCCTTCCACTGTAGGGAATTCGAGATGCGACGGCCATGCTCCTGTGGCCCTTGGAAAATGCGTTGTTCCTGGGCGCTCTGATGAAGACACAAATCGACGTTCTTGCCAAGCTGACTGTTCTGAATCACGACTGGTTCCACGACCTGAACTGAAGTAATGCCATCTGGGTGGCGGTCCTTCCGGTTCTCTCGGGATCAGCTTTGGTGGTGTTGGAATGCGACCAAATGAATGTGACCTTCTCCTCGACAGACTTCTGCTTCTTCCGCGCCGGTACTCTCTGCTATTACCACGTCTCCTCCCACGATGATAGTCCCGGCTGTCTGATCGCTCTCTTCGGCGTCTGTCTCTTGAACGTGATCGTCTCCTCTCGTACTCACGTTCTTGCATTTGCTTCACCTGCTGTGTCAACAACTCGACAGTCTGTAGCAAGGCCTGTGTCGCGGCATCAGGCTGACTTGTAGCAACTGATTCACCCCTTGGTTCTGCCTGTCTTGAGGTCTCGGCCTTGTCACGGCGACGAAGTTCAGCATCTTCATTGTATCGACTCTCTTCTTCGGGTGCTGATGCCTCAGCTGCTGGTGCTTCAGGTGCTGGTGCCTTGGGTGTTGCTGCAGCGAGTTGTGGATCTGGTGATGCTGCCCTCACGGATCCTGGTCCTCTATGGGACATAGTGTGTGTCCCCTTTGGCACCGGGACCGGCGCCTTCGCCGAGCTCGCCGCCTTCACCACCGCAGGTCGGAGGACTGGTGGTTTCTTCGGACATGGCGGCGGCGGCAGTACTCGGGAACCGACAGGAGCCTGGGATCTTCGATCGCTCTCTCGGGCTTCAACTTCCGAATCGAATACCACCAGGCCAACATGACTGTATGTTGGAGCCGCCTTCAACCCGAACTGCTTCAAGACGTAGTCCCTTGACCTCAAGGCTGCTTCCAAAGCATCATGCGACTCATGCGTGCACATCGCACATTTGCCCTTGCATGTGCCGCTCATCTGGCTCCAGGAATGATCCTGGTTGGAATGCGTCAAGGTCAAGTGAGCTCTCGGGCATAGCTTGCTGAATGCCGTTGCCAACAACCAACCAAAGGATACAGATCTGTGTCTGTTCCGCCTGCAGTAGGCTATGACAGCCAGCTGTTGCCCCTTTTCATGGCATGCCTTCAGGTGATGAAGTCCATATAGCAATGCTTCCATCGTCTTCTCGCTGCCAATCATCCCTCGAATGATTTCTGGATGTGTACCGACATGAGATCGCAACTGCGGGTCGTGTTGAGGATCTCCAAATCCCATGCAGTCAAATATCAACAATCGCCTCCCGGGGTCAAATTGTGCAAGGATGGGTCCCAATGTAATCAGGTTCTTGCTGCGGTCGAAGCTCGCAATCTGGCCATTGAATTCCTTCCCACACGTCAAGACATGCACACAAGCAGGGTCATCCAGCGTGAAAGTGCCTCTAGTCGGGCGCTCTTCGTCAGCCATGAATGCAATCAGTTGATCTGATGGA